>CAHIKZ030000278.1:1200000-1245000 GCA_903632075.3 Acanthosepion pharaonis
TATACTGGCCATTTCTTGATCATATATCTCTTGGTCGTCCCTTATGACTTTGCTTCATGTTGTAAGTAGCAGACGATCACTTTCTTTACAACTTTGGGGAGTGGGAGTTGATGTATGGTCCGGTTAATGTTGACTTGCGGTATACGGATGTATTGAACCCATGGTCTGTTCAAGATATTAGTCCGTCGAAGTATGCGTGTTAGTTGTCGTTTTCTCTCTCCTCTGTTCTATCGATTATGTTATTGATTTCCCATTGTCCATTAATAGATGGATATATATCTGGTGAGACCAGAGTATGAAGGTGCCATCTACGTATCTCAGCCATAAGGTTTGCTTTATTGATGTGAAATCTAATGCCATTTCTCCGTTGTATTCGATGTATATGTTTACCATTGCTGGTGTTAATGGAGATCTCATTGCTATGCCTTCAGCCTGTCGATATCTGTCTGATCCCATTACGAAGTGTGTACCGAAAGTCAGTATCTACTTCGGCTTATCTACAGGAATGCTTGTCTGTTATTCTAAGGATAGGACCGAGGCTGTCTCTGACTACCGATTGTGCCTCCACTGTATATACCTTCGTCAACAAACTGATCTTGTTCAGGTTCACCATTTGGTTGGATTGGGTGGGAGCATCTTTGATTATTTATACGAAATGGGCAGAGTTTCGGACATATGAAGGTGACTTTCCTATTGCTAATTATATCTACAAGGAAGCAATTTAGAAGTGGCACACAGAGCCTTGGCATTTAACCATAGGCCTGAGCTAAATGTCCTCTTGGTGAATTTTGGTGATACCTTATATGTGAGGTAGCTTGGTGGAAAGCTGCGACAACTGCCTGTATGTCTTAGATGGGAAGTAGTCGTTTTTCTTGATTGAGATCCGCGACTGTTTTCGTTAAGCTATCATTGTTGGATCTTCATTTACTTTACTGTAACTACCATTTCTAGTGAGGTCTTCCAACTTTCATGTATATTCCGATTGGTTCATAACAATATTCGGATTTATAATTATTTCTTCTCAATAGCCTCTAGGATAATGTGAAATATAACCTTTAGCACCCACCTAAATACCGTCAAGAAAATATAATGGACTTTACTACCGATAATGCATCACTGATCTGTATGTATAAATAGTCGAATAAAAACACAATACACATGGCTGATGACAGCGTTCAAGTATAAACCATAATTTGGCAGCTTTGTGTTGACGTCAGTGGGCATATTCATAAATGTTGTATCTCTGATATTGAGCATTTTCCCATGCAAAGAGCGTAGCTTCAAACTATATTTTTGTTTTCATTAAAATATTTGTTATGTTTATCGAAATCAATTTTTTAGTTAAACATCATAAAATCCATGATCAATTTTTAAATATTTTTCACGACGTGCAAATGTTTTTGTCAACTGCATAAAATGTATACATACTTATATTTTAATAACGAGTCATGATTATTTAACCATGTGTTTTCATCAGTAAGGTCGATGAATCCTGAGTCTTTGAAAATATGGCATTGCGTTTTTGTAGGTGCCTTGTCCACCGCTTTAATCAGATTGAATTTAAATAAAGTATATTCATAACTACAGAACTATATCTCATGATATACTCATGATAATATGGCAACTTTAATAAGGAATTCTTCCATCTTATTAATATGAAACAAAATTTGCCCTAGAAAGTCATTTTATTTGATCATTGGTTTGCATTTTTTAAATTAAAATTATGACTAAATCTTATTTTGAAAGATAAACGGTATCATTTTGGAGGGGGAGATAACTCGAAGTGATATGTCCAGTTAGCTGGAAATTTTCATAAACCTCGTGCAAACCATCGAAAATAATTTATAATAGGGGAAGTAACATAAGGGCAATGAAAACCGGAAGACCACAAAAGTTAAGCAATATAGATGAAACTAAAATTGTAATAATGTAAGAGTTTCGTATTTTAAAATTCCACATTCTGAATATTATATGATGGATTCATAGTACACAAAATCTAGGAAATCATCAATCAGTATGTATATCTGCTTTTACTTTAGGAATTGGTTGTAAATAAATTGATTTCCTTGCAGTTTGAAATTAGATAAAGCAAAATTTCGAAATATATATTTGAATAATGTAATATAATTTTAAAAACAATCATAAAATAAAATACTTATTAATTTGAACTGATGAAAATATGAATTTTACATTATTCAACCCATTTAATTGTGCACATTCTTTTATATATAACTCAATTATAAATCAGAATTACGTAAGAAATTATTAAGCACAATTATAAACGTAGGTTATATTTTCATATATATATATATATATATATATATATATATATATATATATATATATATATATATATATATATATATATGTATGTGTGTGTGTGTATGTGTGTGTGTGTTTGTGCACGCACGCGCGCGTGTAATTTTGTGTGTTTTTGTTGATTGGGTGTTTTTGGTGGGGGTGGGTAGGTGTGTGTGTGAGTGTTTCTACGTGTATATGTAATATCGCACACTGAGGGCTTGTTTTAATAAAGTAGTGCTCGGTGCAATATATCAGATTCGAACAAATAGCCCCCCACCAAAAAAAAAAAATCACCGTATAAATAATAACTGTGTCATCAATGCAATGACCAGATATGTTTAACAAAACTTAAACGCCGAATTGTGCTACGAGTGAGATCATATATATATATATATATATATATATATATATATATATATAGATAGATAGATAGATAGATAGATAGATATGTGTGTGTGCGTGCGTGTGTGAGTGTTTTCACCAAGTATTTATTGCATATTATTGACAGCAGTATCAGTGAACGTTGTAAATTCAAACCTTTTCCTTTTGATAAATTTATTGACAAAAAATAAACGAGAATTTTCTCGATAATAATAGGAGAAAAGCCGGAAAATATCGATGTTCCGAATGATGCACGTCTTCTTTTATGTGCAGTGTCCCTTCCGGATAATGGCGCCCACGGACTTCCTCATTTTCCTGTCCTTTGTAGCTCTTAATATTCTTAACTACCCTCAAAACATTTTCTGCCATCCATTTACTCACACCCAACAAATATGTTACATGCTGCTTACCTCCGACCCTCAATATGTCCCGTGTGTTTTAGATTTTCCAATCCCTACTTCGTCATTACGATCTCCAGAAATTTTAAATCTCTTCTTGACGTGATGTATACGTTACTTTTTTGTTTATATTCGCACCCAAAACTCGTTGTCGCTCACATGGTCGCTCGTTGATATCCCCAGTTTCAAGTCTTTTTTTTCATCTTTCAGGAGATTGAACATACAAGAGGAGAGATCTCAGTTGAGTATTCTTTTCTTTGTTGCCACATAATTTTTCTGTTACTTAATACTCTACTTAGCTTTTGGAATGCATCTTGAGCTATCCCAATACCTCTTCGGCCATCCGTAGTAATGAACCTAAAACCGAGAGAATAATAACATAGTTGCCAGAATAAACGATGAATGACAGCGCAGAGAAGAATAGGAAGAGGAAATAGAAGAGGAGCAAGAGAAAAATATGACACCGCTGTCATGGCTATTTCTGTAGCTGCTGCTGCTGGCGCTGATGACGAAGAGGAGAAACAGGGAATAGAAGATAAAAGATAGAAGACTAATAAGGCAACACGGATGTTATAAGAGAAAGAAATAAACTAAAAAATGCGAATGGTCGAGAAGAAGAGGAAAGATGAAAAGAGGAAGGCAAAAATATACAAAAATAATAAATGCAAGTCGAATAAAAAATGTATAAATTATAGCGTTGATGATATCAGCCATCAGGAAACATTCATCTTGATCATACTTTAGATAATCATGGCAACAATTTGAAATTCGAATTATAATATTGATGACAAAATAAAAAAATAAAAAATGCCCTCTCCAATATAGCGATGTCTTTTTAGCCACATTAATATATAAAGAACTTGACTTGATATTACTTTAGTCTGTCATATTCGCCAAGTTCATATTTGAAGCAAGCAGACAAACTAGAAGAAATCTTTTAAAGCCAGTGCCATTTTTTTGGCATTCTGCTTAGGTGGCAACAATCCAGTCGAAATGAATGTATGAATAAATGCATAAATTTACCCAATCACCGTGGCATTGACAAAACCGGCTTGCGGAAAGATACGATCGATTCGATATAATATCTGATGAAAGCCATGCTATCGTCTTATGGTTGTAGATTCGGCAGTGAGATAAAGCAGGACTGTGAAAAGAACCATATAGCAGAGGAGCAATCCTTTAAGGAAGTAAAGGTACGACAGATGAATGCAATGATGCATATTTTTGGAAAGACGCACTTGAAATGGAGTAAGTGAATGAATAGTGTAAAGTATTGCTAAATGGAATTGTGAAGAACAAGGAGGAGGAGGACAAAACATCTTCAACAAGTTCGTCGTCTTCGTCTTCTTCTTCTTCTTCTTTTTCTTTTTCTTCTTCTCCTTCGTGTAGTGATATAGCAAAAGAAAAGAATTCCAATGTCGTAAGAACCATAACCTTGTAAAGTTAAATTAAATAAAGAATATTTTTTTACGAAATGTTAAAGAAGCTGGAGAGGAATCAACCTTTTGGCGTCAGTTTAAACTGACGTTTTAAGTCTTTTTCGTCTATTTTCAAAATATGGCTTTAGGATCGCATTTTCCTGATCGCACGTGAAAACTCGCAAATTGTACAACATATTTCAGGAAGGTTATTCTTTTCCAATAGTATAGTTTATGAATATAGTTTCCACATATGGATGACAGAAGACACCAGTTCAAATTGACACCTTTTTTATATGGGTTTAGAAACACTTAAGAATTAATTTAATGAGAACATGTCATACATATATATTGAAGGGTTACGTCATATCAGCCCTCCTATATGACCGTGAATACTGGTAAATCTTCTCGCAAAGAAGAGACTTTGAACAACAGAAATTGTTTTGCAAGAAGATGCTGACAATAGCATGAACCGAACATGTTTGCAACGACGAAGTTTTAGAGAAAATTGAAAGAAAGTGTACATATGATTAACACCAGAAAGCGTCTGATGAATTGGATGATATATAATAAGGAATAGTGCTTTGGAAAATGTGATAGTCACAAAACAGAGTGAAGTCAAGCGGGACAAAGAAAAACAAAGTATAACCTTAGCGAGATTGAATAAAAGGATGATTGAACGTGATATCGGAGAAATTAAAAAGATCACAATTTATTATTATCTAGAAATGACAGAAAAGTGTGTCCATCCATGAAGGGGCCATAGAAGAATAAGTTGTGCTATATAGATAAGTGAAATGATAATATGGGAAGATTGAAAAAAGGAATGAAAACCAAATAACCTTTGAAATCTGAAGATAAATGTTGAAATGCCATTCGTAAATTTAATTGCAAATGTGGATATATTTCAATCATAAGTCATAAAACAATCGTCTGCGTCTACCTGAAATAAAGCTTATATCATTTAAGATTCCACAAATTCTACGTTTTTCAAAATCAGGGCAAAAGCACAAGTAATTTTATATTCGAGTATCATGTGACTTTTGAAGACCTAAATTTGAAGCTGATTTTAAGGGGGCCCCATCATACGAAAGATATAAAATTAGCGTATGTACTGCTGGTTACCTCTACAGTGTTGATCAAACTATATATCCATGAACTGTAGTCAAAATTCCAGCTCTATTTAAAATAAACATTATTTAGATAAAACTGATAATTTACTTAACTGTATCCAATAATAATATATGTAATCATATATTCGTATCGTATTATAAAATACAAACATAGCAAGTAAGCATCTTAACCATTTTTTACATTTATAAGATATTTAGATGTTACTCGTTCGGTTGATTATGTCTGTACGTTTCTACGCAACGAGTATAGCGTTACAACGGCACTTTTATCATTCTCTTAATTTAGCTTGTTCAAACAGAAGATGCGTTAAAGTGATAGAAGAATAGAGGCTAGTATATTGTAATTTCGTGTCTGCAAAAGAGAACTCACATGATACAGGAAATATATGATAGAAATAATTTTTATATTTGAACATTTTGGGGTAGCACGATACGCAAGATCGCGCGTTACACGAGTTTATAAGATAGTTCTTTTCTCTTTACCTGCATTAATATATATATATATATATATATATATATATATATATATATATATATATATATATATATATATATATGTGTGTGTGTGTGTGTGTGTGTGTGTGTGTGTGTGTGTGTGTATTGTCCGAAGGCAAGAGGAATGCCACTAGTACGAAGCGGATTACAGGGGTAGAAGTAAAAAGAAGACTGAGAATAGTGATGACTGAAAAAAGGAGAAAAGATGAACTGATTTCCATATTGATACATACTTTTTAAACTTATATAAGCTTTCGGCTTGCGTTAAGCCATTATCAAATTTGGCAATTACATTACAATATATTAATAAATACACGGTCGAAACAATAATGATAGTCTGTTTTTGTCTGCATGGACGATTTCAAAGCAACGACAAACTCGTGCATACAAGACGCTGGAAGCGAAAATCGCACCGCAGCTCATGACATCACACATGACCACGCCAGAGTGAAAACGAGAAATATTATGTATAGGAAGCCGTTGGTATAAACCAATGGCTTTTGTTATCAATTGTAGGCCTTTAAGTATAATTGTGGAGATTACATAGTTTGTTTTCTTTCAGATTAGGATTCAACTGTTTTATGTAAATAGCTTCAAGAACTTTTAGTTTTGTTTATTGTTTTCACTTTTAAGTATAGTTGTGTTTTCACCAAGGATTTCTGGAATTGTGTATGCGGCCAGTTATGTTGTTTTAAATGCCTAACAATGTCAAATTTATCATTCAAATTTAGAATCAAGCGTCGTGAAAGCGAGTTTGTGGTGTGTCTAACATAAATATTATTTAATCTTTTGGAATTACAATACTCCAATTGGTACTTGAATTTGTAAACAATGTTGTTTTTTGTGCAAATGGCTAATGGGGGGTGGAGGAGAACAATCGAGTTGGATATACTAGATTTAGTGTAGTATATGATTAACTTAATTTTTTTGCTAGGATCTGTTATAGATATATTAATATTTACTAATTTTTTTAGTATATTTTCATCTTGTTTATAATTAGTACACATTTGATAATGATATAGGGGAATCATATACTACACAAAATCCGTTCATCGAATTTCCAGAAGACAGGCATTTGATGTTGCATTTAAACTTTTGAAGATTCAAGTCATCAGTAAAACGACTAAAGAGAAACGTGCGAAGTGCTAGAAGACGAAATGTTGGGGTGGAAATCATGATTGCATTTAGCTATTTTAAATGTAAAATTGTAGGACCTAGACGCCGATCTAGTAGCCAGTTTTAATTCATGTGGTCGGGACACCAGGGAAAAAAAAGCTCGTCAGAGCAGTAGCCATGCAAATATTTGTAGGAAACTCTAATGGTATACACGTGCATATACGGTAATCTTATCCGTTGAACAAACAATTCAAAAATCGAATGTATATGTCAAATAACCTAATCATTGGCAGTTATGTAAATTCATTGTCAATTTTGAGAGCTTCAGAAAAGAAAAATTTTCAGTAAAGTAAGAGACATTTTTAGTTCTTGTCAGTCGAAGTTAGTCCTGTATATTATATATTCTAGTCTACAAGAAAACGATATCTTCTGGATTCTTGAAACGTTGGCATTTATGAAGAATGTCTCAGAGCGAAAATAGATGGCAGTACACGGACTGACGTACATGTAAAAATAGCGAAATAGATACTGACTGTAAATTAGATATTAGAATAACCAATTGAGAAATAGTAAGGGGAATTATATATCTCATGAAATAAGGCATATTGTTAAGTTAAATTTAAAATCATATATGCTACGAGTGTTAGCACAACGAACTAGAATAACACATTGTAGTGTAATGAAGTGCAGCATCTACATTGTTAATTGTGAACTATGTTATGACTCAGCGTTAAACAAGCATAAAAAATTAATTGTTTAAACTATAGTTCCAAACCGTGTTTCGTCATTAATAGCCATTGCAATATCATGTCTTTACATTTATTTATGCATGCTTATATTTTCATGAATTGCAGAAATTCAACAAACTTAGTTTATATCTACATATATTTTATTTGTCTTTTATCGCATCATATATTTCGTTGAACCAGTAATACGGATGCATTTCAGAATACGTTCATTCGCTGGGAGGATCCACGCTGTTATAATTGTATTCCATATTATATTTCAATTTGGATAAATTAAATATTTTTTCATACTTCATCATACCGTTGTAATCTATAAAAACTACAAGAGTGGTCAGTGACAGATAATATCTGACTTTCAGTGTCAAATTTAACACAAATTTAAGAAATGTGTTCTTCGATATTTTCTTTGCATGTTTTGTACAGGGATGTTCAGCCTCTTCATGGACCTGGAGCCACTCGAGGTAGACGGGTACAGTGTAAGGGGCACAAATTCTGCGGATATGTCGGGAAGATAAAGGTTAAAATTAGTCTTGAACAGCTTAAAATTGTAGTCACCGGGAAATCATCCACTTGCGAGTATTTTCTACAAAGCAGCCGTTCGGGGAAAAAGCTGCTGTAGTGAAATTTACATCTTGCCAATGGAATACGAAGGGAATGAGGCTAGCTCGCTACAATGTGTATACCATGATCAGTATCAGCCGGAAAGTTTAGAACTGATGGAACTAAGGAAATAGTACGTCTGAGATCTATCCCTGGAAATAGCGATTGAAGAGTGACAGGGTTGCGACGATTCGTCTGAGACTAGGCGTTTGTAGTGTGGAAAATTATTGCCACTCACAAGGAAGGGTATATCCTTTTGGACTTCATCGAGAATACGAAGTCAAAACTGGGCAGCTCCTGTTCATCAATGACAGAAGTACTTCTTCTTACGGCTGGTATGTTTCCTGTTAACCTAGCGGAGATCACGAGGAGTTAGGTACTTCCTGGAGCGATATAAAGTACCAAACATATACTAGCTATATATGACGTAAGAGTTGTTTTTTTTTATCTAGTGATGATTAGAAATAAATATAAAAATATGAATTTCACATGAAAAAACGATACTCAATCAATATATATATATATATATATATATATATATATATATATATATATATATATATATATATGTATATATATATATATTGTATGTGTGTATTTAGGCAGTTTTCTTTTAATTGATGCATGTTTCATGAATAATAACATTATCATTAAAAGAAGACAGAAAATCGTCATATTCATACATATTGTAATATATATCTTTTATATCTATATTATGTAATGAAACCTGCATCAATGAAAAAGATGCTGACTTAATACAGAGAATTTAAATTACATGATCCAGCAGACCACCAAGCTATCAACACTTGGAATTATAAATGTAGCCTAGTAAAAACAATTTGAAATAGCCAATGTAAGCCAAAAGCTTAGATAGGATTAAAAGGTATGTATCAATATGATGATATTCTTTCGTCATTTAATGACAATGTTATTAACCTTATCAGACAATATGAAAAGAATTCACATAAAATAAACTTGTCTATATTATTTAATGAAATACGCATCAATGAAAAAATGCTGCCTAAATACACACAAATATATATATATATATTTATATATATATATATATATATATATATATATATATATAATTATTTTTTAAAAAAAAATATAACATAAGTATGTTATAAAATCACTACAAAAATAGCCATTTTGTTTCAACACACTCTGTGTCTTATCAAGTGATGATGTTGAAAATAAAATAAATGGTTTAAAAAGTTTCAGATTAATTAACGATCCTACACTAGGGGGAAACATTGTTACAAAAGCTAGAATAACCAATCAAAAACCAAGTATAGAAAGATTCAAAAGCTTGACAACGAAATCATGTTATAATAGCTATTCAGATCTTTAAAATACGTGTAATATTAAAAATAATTTATACTAACCAATAATTATAAAATTATATGATAAAATTTAATATTAAAATTAAAAACTGGCAATTTTAAAATCCAAATTTAATCACTATTAAGTTTAAAAACTACAAAATTATTGAGAGAAGAAAAAATATATATGTTTATTTAATTCATTTCTTCATTGAAATTACGTTCGACAAGACGTTAGAATATATCCGGCCATTTGACAATACATGTATATATATATATTTTTCTTTTCCCTTTCTTTTCCTTTTTTATTTTAAAGTGTGTGAATGTGGTCTTAAACTCACGCGCAAAACAACAAAAACACAATCATATTATAATACATAAGCACCCAGACATAATTAGATACACACACACACACACACACACACACACACACACAAAGAAAAAGGAGGGGGCGAGACAGGAACATCTCTACAGCCCTTTATGAAAAAAAGGAGACGTGGAAACCAACACTTATACACACACACACAGTTAAATGTGAATACACTCTACATACACATAAACACCGATAGATACACATACATACATCCACAGACAATGACATAGACAATCAGATATCACAACCAATAAATATTTCAGACTTTAAAGTATCATTAAATAAATGCTAACCACTTATTAAATTATAACTTAAAAGAACAAATATACAAAGATAAAAATGGTTAAAAATAATATTATTTAATATATTAAAAAGAAAATTCCAAAACCATAAATATCAATAAAAATATATATTAATCATATAAGTTGATAATAGTTTCATTATATATTAGGCAAAGAAAAACAGGATAAAGAAACCCACAGATACATATATATATATACGCGGCAGCAAACACAAATTAACACACATAAACATACACTCATACATATATATACATACAGAAATACATACAAATAAATATATAAACATAAACATATACGCACATATACATATCTATGATAACAAGTACACATGCACACACATATACATATAAACCTAAATACACACATATATACACAGATTTTTATGCACACATACTTACATATATAAAAACAGTCCTGATATACCAAAGTTTCCATACCCACACATACACACAAACAAACTCATACATAATAGTTGCCAACACACACATATATACATACACAAACATACATAAATATATATACACATACATACATATCTACAAATAAACATATATATAAATATATCTATCTACAATAACAACTACCAATATATACATGCATACATGAAAATACAACAGCACTCAACCAAATACATATATAAACGTACTAACATATAGATACATAAATGTCCATTCAAATACCAACACACAGCAATATACATATAGCCTAACATACAAATATATAAACACATTCATACAAACAGAAATATACTTAAATATAAATATACATACACAATAAAATAGGACACATACAGATATATACATATATACACACAGATATATATATATATATATATAAATATATATATATATATATATATATATATATATATATATATATATATATATATATACACATACACACACACATACATATATATACAAATATATCGTGGCACAAAGCCGAAATTGGGGGCACCCAGTGAGGAACGAACTCGTTACTCAGTCGCAATTGATCTAGCGAACCATGCTTGCCAACCATTATACCGCCGTTTACATATATATATATATATATATATATATATATATATATATATATATATATAAATGCAAATGTACATATGTATGTATATGTGTGTATGCGTGTATGTTGGATATACTAGATTTAGAGTAGTATATGATTCCCTTATATAGTAATCAAATGCATACTAATTATAAACAAGATGAAAATATACTAAAAAAAATAAATACTAATATATCTACAATAGATCCTAGCAGAAAAAAATAAGTAAATCATATACTACACCAAATCTAGTGTATCTAAATCAATTATTCGCAATGATTCTTCTCCCCACATTAAGGATTTACAAAAAAAAAAACAACATAGTTTACAAATTCAAGTTCCCTTTGGGAGATTGTATTTCAAACGGATTAAATAATATTTATGTTAGACACACTACAAACTCGCTTTCACGTCGCTTGACTCTACATCTAAATCTTAACTATAACATTTTAGACATTTAAAACAACATAACTGGCCTCATACACAATTTTCGAAAATCCTCTTTGAAAACACAACTACACTTAAACATGAAAACAGCAAACAAACGCTAAAAATTCTTGAAGTTATATACATAAAACAGTTGGAACCTAACGTGATCAAAGTAAACTATGAAATCTCTACCAATATTTTTAAAAACCTATAATTTATAACAGAAGCCATTGATTTATACCAACGGCTTCCCATACTTAGTAATTCTCGTTTTCACTCTGGCGGTATCAAGTGTGATGTCAAGAGCTGCGGTGCGATTTTCGATTCCAGAGTCTTGTTTGCACGAGTTTGTCGTTGCTTGGAAATCTTCCAAACAAAAATAAACTATCATTATAGTTTTGTCCGTGTATTTATATTTTTATATTTCGTAGGTAATCATGTTCGATTTGATGCTCTGTTCTTTAATAAAACATTAAAATATTTTTATACAACTACTTCTATCTATTGACCTGATTATGCCTGATTTAATCCATTTCATATATATATATATATATATATATATATATATATATATGAAAATATATAGAAAATAGGAAGGAATATATTTATATATATTAACATGTATATGTATATATATATATATATATATATATTAACATACATATATGTAATATATATATATATTAACATATATATATGTAATATATATATATATATATATTAACATATATATATATGTATATATATGTATATATATATATATATTAACATGTATATGTAATATTTTAAGGTGCTGGATGAAATAGCATTACAAAAGAGTTAGTGTAAAAGAGGGTTCAATGCAGAAATATGTCTATTATTAATTCAGTTATATTATGCATGGCATCTTGAATTTTCACACATATCTCACTCGGTTTCAGTTCTATAGATTGCTCTCGAGAAATAACTGTTTTATTGTGGTCGCCATTGCTTCGCGGACTTTTTGCTGGGATTAACATGTGCTCTCTCTCTCTTCGGGCAGATAAACAAGATTTTATCTCTCATCTCTGTCTCTCTCCGAGCACAGAGAGTAAATATTATTGAGAGGTGCTCGTTCTCGGGAAACATCTATAGTATATTCCCCATTGTATTAAAGAGTGGATCGTTAGTAATACGGATGACAGTGCAAGCGACGTTTTCGGTGTCTGGGCTAATTTCGG
This sequence comes from Acanthosepion pharaonis, assembly GCA_903632075.3. Lineage (NCBI taxonomy): Eukaryota > Metazoa > Mollusca > Cephalopoda > Sepiida > Sepiidae > Acanthosepion > Acanthosepion pharaonis. The sequence continues at coordinate 1,213,258 of CAHIKZ030000278.1, forward strand.
GCTTCGTATATTAAACTGATCTTGTTTCACATCTTGCCAACCTGAAGCAGCAAGAAAATACAATCGCTTCTCAGTCTTTTGGCTTAGATCAAAGCGTAGTATATATCAGATTAATGAGATTCTCACTCCACAATTATTTATTTCTTTCATTTTCTCACAGAAATCAAGTCGTGTCTCTGTCTCTCTTCCTATGCTATCGAAAAGGATTAGTTCATTATTTATGCAGTAATAGCAGTGCATAATGATCGTGCAAACTAACGAACGGAGGAAAAGTCACATTTACTATTATTATTATTAATATTATTATTGTTGTTATTATTATTATTATTATTATTATTATTTGTTGGTTTGTTGTCGAATACTCTTCATCTAATATTCTTTCAAATTCTCGATTTAACACTCAAAAAGAGAAAAAATCAATATAGTTTTACACAACGATTCTCACTAATTGCTGTCCTCATCTGACATGGGATAGTGTCAGACCCATAGCGGAAAACAGAGTAGGAAGAGGTCAAAAATATTATGCGTCATGTTTTAAATGCTGCTGTTGCATGCATTGGAGATAGTGACGTCTAGTAGAATTGAAATTATGTCCAGTTTCAAAATCTTCATTAGTCTATTGAATGCATAGTCTGATAGACGTAATTCACACTGTTTAAAGAAAACAGGGTCTCTATATAAAGACTTGAATCCACGAAAATTATTTTAGAATACTAATTTTCCCTGAAAAAAACAGTATTTTAAAAAATAATGTTACACTAGTCTTAAATTTTGATCTGGAGTATATATATATATATATATATATATATATATATATATATATATATATATATATATATATATATATGTTTGTGTGTGTGTGTGTGTGTGTGTGTGTGTGCATGTACATAATATATACATATTTATATATATATATATATATATATATATATATATATATATATATATATATATATATATATATATATATGTATGTATGTATGCGTGTGGGCGTTTCTGCGCGTTTAGTTGTATTCGTTGATGTCACTGCACGTGTAAGCGTGTATTATTAAAAACTAGCAGTAGAGCCCGGCGTTGCCCAGGAATGTAACAGTAAGAGATAGGTCAATATCGACCATACTAAAAAACTGAAAAATAAAATTGAGAAAGATTAGTGTTTAAGGTTGACGGACACGCATGTCTTAATCATTTTTTTTTTCCGAATTGGTCAAACCCAAACTCAAACAAAAGCATTGTTTTCAATTGTTATGAATCTACCGATTGAATATAATTTTATTATAAACAATTGTCTTGTAAATGCAATTTTTAAAGCATTCTGAATGTACAAATAAAGAAAAAAGTATGCAAAACAATAAGAACACTACCTGCAAAAAAACTGAAGTTTTGTTGAAATCGGTTGAAAAATGTAGGAAATCCGATCCCATATATAAACGAACACACACCCACACACACATACACACACACAAACAACTTGGGTTTTATAATAAGCATCACTCGATATGAGTTGTCCCCCTTCCATTCCGCGAAAGCGATGCCTCTTAATCGTGTTTTCAAATTGATTTCGTGCAAAACCAATTGTGTTTTTCCAATGTTTGGCCCTGTCAGAACCACCGCAAGGTAATTTTACGTAATCCTGCGAAGTTTTGTTAAAATCGGTTGAAAAATGTAAGAAATCCGATCCAATATATAAACGTACAGACAGACACACACACACACACACAGACACACACACACACACACACACACACACACACAACCTGGGTTTTATAATAAGTATGATGTACTGTACATAACGCTAGTTTTTTTCATTTCACAAGTAAAAGAAGCTAATTTTCAGATGAACACCACAATTTTAACTTAGATAAAACAAGTCACTGTAGTTGCCATTGTGCCCATGTTGAAAGGACTCGGAATGAAATGAATATGCTTCAACATAAATTTATTTTTTACTTTTATAAGGGTACTAAGAAACTTGTCCGTAAATATGAGAGGATCCTATTAAAATATATAACACAGAATCGGGTCGAGGCCGATAATGATTCTGAGTTGGTAGTATGTTGTTCTGTAATCACCAGGAATTTTGTCCTATTCCACAATGGTCTTTTGAGGGAAGATCTTCTACTTAGATTAGGTGGCGTTGACTAATTGCATATGAAAGATACTGAGCAGTTGTTAGCCAATTCTCAGCGTGTGTCTGGGACTGGGAAAGCTATATATCACTAGGTTTTTTCACAGTTGAGAGAGGTGTTTTTCAACGCGCCTACTTGCAAAAACCAGATAAGACGAACACGTAATAAATGTGTCTACATATTTCACTGAGACATGAAAACATGCTGCCAAAATATACACTATACACACACACACACACACACACATATATATATATATATATATGTGTGTGTGTGTGTGTGTGTGTTTATGCTTGTGTAGATTTATCAGATAACCTGTGGTCAATATGTGTTTATTAATTAAATGTTTATCTGTAGATTCCACTGAGTAAGAATAAATATACATATTTGGTACATTGAAGATATTCATACAATGAAGCAATAAGGAATGATCAGACCATTTCTCGCATTCCTCTTCTGAGAGACATTTAACTTTCACTTGGTCTAGAAAGATAGGACCAGTGAACCAATTATGAACAATGTTCAAGCAACACATCACTTAGTCAAACATGCGTAGATGCGTGCAGAAAAAAAAAACACCAAAAAACCTTCAAACATATGATGTTTTAACACTTAATCTGTACAACTGAAACGTAGTTGATGACTGAAATTCTATCTCTAAATTCCACTGTGTAATATCCATTCTACACATTTTGTGTGTACCATTGTATTAAATGTATTCAAAAAAGGTGGTGAAGTTGAAAATAAATATATGTTGCAGAAAAGAAAACATTTTCCTCATTAGTAAAGGAAATTATTCATCTACCACCCTCTCTCTCTTGTCTGTCTCATATATATACATATATATATATATATATATATATATATATATATATATATATATATATATATATGCACACATATATATATATATATATACAAACAACACACACACACACACACACACACACACATATATATATATATATATATATATATATATATATATATATATATATATATATATATATATATATATATATATATGAGGTATTTTCGGTTGTTTTTCCCATATCAAATGTGTTGTGATTGTACCATTCAACAGAAATGCGCGCGGAGCTAACGTTCATTAGTCATCTGCTTACTGTGTCAGTTTGATAATTGGCTTCTTGCTTCTTTTTTTCATGCAATACCCCTTCATTTGGCAGGCGATCATTACTCCGCACTTATTCCTTTTTATCTGTGAATTACAATGCATTCATAGGAATGTTAGTGAAACGATTTTCTCTTCGCCTTCTTCATGGTTTGGAAATAATAGCATTCTTTCTCTTAAATCGGATGCCTTACAAGGCTAGAGAGAACAAGCTACACAGAACTTGTGTGCGCGTGCTTGAGGTAGATTCGTGCTCTTTTTCATAGGCATTAATTCAGACATAAATATAACGGAGTGGCTAGGATTTTGAACGCAAATCTCATAGATGGTTTTCTGCTACTATATCTTTGCACTTTCTCTCTATACCCCATGTAAAGGCACCGTCACATTCCAATGTTTCCGGAATCTATAAAATGACACAAAAATCACAACCAAGCCCGATTCAAAATTTGAATGAATCCACGCAAATCTTGCATGGAGACACTTGGAATATGTAATCATATTTTGGCGAATTTAATTCTGGTAGAACACAGTAGCAGGTTGTAGAATTTTCGTTCGCAATTATGTACGGTAAATGAGCAGTATTTTTTTTTAAAACCTGAAAAGTAATTGCCAACCTATCCAGCATGACAGCCTCTAAACAATCCTTCAATGGATTTACACATCTGTAATGAGATACATGTTTTCGGGGATATGCTGCTTTTTAAACTTACAAGTTAATTCTCTTGATGTTTTATAAGATTCAGTTAATACTTATTTAGTGTATACTGTCAAGTGTCTCATCTCCCGAATGAATATCCTTAAAATGTGTACTTATATTTCCGATAGTAAAAATATTGCAGCCAAAACTCACGGTAATGTTTCTCTTCATTTTCATTGTGCCATGTCCCAGTTTCATTGCGTATTACGTGTGTCCCAATAATGGTTTACTTTTCAACATTTTTTAAAGGCCACCGATAACATTTTATGGAAACAATCACATGAAAATAACATCTCAAAGGAAGGGCCTGAAGAAGACTTAGAATTGCAATGGAAGACACATTTTGCATTTACTACGACAGAATAAAGCGTCATAATTTTTTTTTGAGTTTTACAATTTATTGTGCAATTCTTTGCGTCATTCTGTGAATTGTTTATGCATGGTGAATCTTATGTTAAGTAAATAATAAACGCTTTAGAGGTAACATCATAATGTTTATGTTATTCATCCCGCTAGATTGGTGGATACATCCAGGAAAATGCTGCTACGTTTCGCTAAGCATAACTGCAGTATAAATCAGTTTTGCTCTGTGAGTGTTGAATAAAGAAGACGATACCTAATACGGCTTCTGCGAAGGTTATTGGCTTGGGCCCCAGGTAAACGCAGGTACTCGGAATTGAGTGACCGCTCATCACACACACACACACACACAAATACGCACGGTGAAGGTGTGAGTCAATGAAAGAAAGATGAAAAAATGGAACTGAAGTACGATGGAAGCTGTTCGTAAAAATCGTTTAAATCGCCGCTGATCGCACACACACAAGCACACGTACGCACACGCATATAACTAACGGAACTTATGTCGCAAAACAAACGTAGTTACACACACAAATAATATATATATATATATACACACACAAACACACACATATATATGTATATATATATATATATATATATATATATATATATATATATATACACACACACACACATACACACACACAGTCCAACACTTACTCCTCCCTTACGTGTTAGTGGCATTATCAACTTCCTATGCGTTAATTGGTTAAAAACACTCTCTCTCTCTGCATATATATATATATATATATATATATATATATATATATATATATATATATATATATATATATTATTAAGTTACTTAAAACTGTGCATAATTTATATATATACATATATATATATATATATATATATATATATATATATATATATATATATATAATTGTGCAGTCTTAAGTAAGTTAATATGTAAGATCAGTATCCAGTTGCTCTTTATTGTGATTGAAATCTAGAAAAATATATATTTGGTTGATAACACATTTAAATTCATACCATTCCTTGCTTTGGTGTATCTAAATTTATTTAAGCATCCCAAATATATCTAGCCGTATCTTTGCCTGCATCAAACTGAACCATTAATCTAATAAAACATCGAATCACTAATATAGTACGATTGACAAGACGAGCTAAGTGCGGTATGATATTTGCAAAGCCTCTTAGCCAACATACAACGACGGTACCATTCCACGTATAAAAGAAATGGCTTTTTCATTTGATTAATGTTCTTTCGTTTTCCATCCAATCTGAAATGTATCGATGCAATCAACCCAAGTGAGAGCAGATGCTGTTCAAAAAGGCCTGTCTTTCCTTAATAAAACGAGAAATATTGCCAAAGTTAAGGCGATAGTAACCGTAAAAACGCATTAAATTTCCAGTAATAAAAACCGAATAATGATTTTTTATTTGTAAGTCAAATCGTATGTACAAACTCATCCACAAATAATCTGTTTGTTTTGCCACACACGTATATATATATATATATATATATATATATATATATATATATATATATATATATATATATATATATATATATATATATATAGCTCGTGTCATTATTTTTTGGGACGTTAGCAACACAACTTTTAAATATGTAGACACAAATTTTACCTTACCCTCTCTAGGCTTTGCTGCTGTGATTTAAATGGGAAAAAAAAGTTTTGTTTTGTTTTTGCGAATTGACTTCCCAACCTGTGTTGTCATTGCCTAGATTATTTTCTATATTAACGCTGGTAAATCCAGTGTGATCTGTTGTTGTTCACTAACTAGTGAGTAGGAAATATATATTTTCTGCTCATACGTTATTTTTATAGATACAATTTATGTAAGTAAATTCTGTGTATTTATTTAAATAGTATTAATTACATTTACCGGTCTTAATGCTCGAGATATTTCGTAGAAATATGCGTTCTCTGATAGCAATTGAATCTGTATTTCTATAAGGAAACCAACATTTCACTTGAAGTTCTCTACAGTTCAGCTACAAATGAGCGACTGCTTAACAAAGTCCGAATTAATTTTTATAATTCATTGGGATACAGGTTCGATTCTTGTCGGATAACGCATATTTGCTAAGAAACTTCTCGAAACTTCTGGGCGGTAAGTGTGTTTAATACTTTTTTATTAAAACAGAGAATTTAAAAACAATGTGTGTATTAAAATAACATATAAAAGATAAAATATGAAATAATTGTCGGACATAATCCATTTTATTATATATATATATATATATATATGATTGGTATATCTATATAACAATATGATTGGTATATATGGAATACGCGAGATGTTAGCACCCCACTCACACACTTGGAATTAAAATGTATACATTTTGCCGGAAAGACGAGTTGATATTAGCATCTATTCTAACGTAATATCTATAAAGAAATAAATTGAATAACATATGTATTTTTTTCTTTCCTCCTCAGTAATTTTATAATTTTAAATTTAATAGAGATTAAATTTAGATTTTAAAATTGGTAATTTTTTACTTTTAATTTTAATATCAAATGTCTTCATATAATTTAATTCTTATTAGTCAGAATAAATTCTATTTTAGTATAACCCCAACTTTAATGCTCTTACTAGATATTATAACCTTACTTCATTGTCAAGTTTTTTTTTGAATTCTCCTTTCCTTGTATTTTGATTGGTCATTGTAGCATTTGTAACAGCGTTTACCCCTTGTGAAGGATCGTTTATTAATTTTAAACTATTAAAACCATTTATTTTATATTCAACATCTTCACTTGATAAGACACCGGAGGTGTTGAAACAAAATGGCTATTTTTGCAGTGATTTTATAACATATTTATGCTATAATTTTTAAATAAATAATTATATATATATATATATATATATATATATATATATATATATATATATATATATATATATATGTATGTATATATATGTGTGTGTGTGTGTGTGTGTGTGTGTTTAATTCTATCTATTAATGGAATTGATAAAATAATCATGTTAGTGGATTTTACTACTGGTGTTGGAAATGGCTAAAAGTTCTGGAGTAGTCTGTGGCTGTACAGAATATCTAAAAGGAATAGTAACGTTCAGCTGCTTCTTGATCTTTCCCCACCAAAGTTTCGGTTGTAGATTGAGATTACTCAAGTCTAACATAAAAGCGAAACTATACGAACCTAGATGCACCCATTGTTCCATGAATGGTACTGACTAGCCCATATTAGAGTCCGTACATGAATCCTACATGATATCTACCAGTAATGTCTTTACACGGAGTGTAAAAGTCTCTACGAGTTGTTGACTGTTCTATTGACTAGGTACTTAAACATATCAAAATCCGTTGGGTCATCAAGTCAGCTTCTCGAAATCACATTAATACCAATTTACCAAAGCGCTTGGATATTTGCAAACTCCATGCCCAAGACACTCGACAAACTCTGCAAGCACGAATTGAAACTCAAATTAATTCCATTAGATGGGAAGAAGCACGCGATTAGATCAGAAAGACTTTGGTGCTTGTTTTAGCAAAAAAAAAAACAAAAAAAAAACAGCAACATTTAAATATACTACCTAAAATAAATAAATAATACGATACGAGAACACTTTGCTTTAAGAAGAACTGCTCATGATAACCTAACGATAGTTACAAAGAATTTAAATAAGCCAATATCAATTATCAGCCCGTGCTTCATGATAATGGAGACACTTGGCGGCCTGATATAAGCGAAGAAATCCAAGTCGCTGCTGACAGTAAGAATAATAAAGTGTTTTACATCATTGTGAACCAGACATTCGTCTCAATATTGGCCTATGTAACTTCTTTTATATCAAAAGATTGTACGCATAAAATTACTAACATGTTAGATATTAATAAGAATAGTAAAAAAAAAAAACGTTTATATCTGCTGAAAAGGCGTTATCATACATATGAATCTGCTCTTAAGCAACTTCAGCAAAGACCCATGATAGAATCTAAGAATTATTCTCCTATCTTGTAGGACGAAGAAGTATTTTTCAGGAAGTTGAACATTAGAATAGTTGCTAGAAAGTATACAGTCTTTGTTGCATTATTTCGGCGTCGGTTCTATCATATGTATTGATAAGGAAAGAGAGATACATCTAAGAGATATCGTCTGTCCGAGACAAAAACTGTTTACTATCTTCGTAGATGTTATCAAAGTCTTCGATGCTCTAAACAGACAAATTGTACGGAAGATCTTGAGTCGTTTACGATGCTGTCACCAACCAGCAGACTACGCTCTGTCTTTCATGACGACATGGTAATGTATGTTAACGTTGGAGGTATATTTCCGAAGTCAACACATTAAATAATGATGTCAGAAATTGTGATCTTACATTTTCTCCATTTTTTTTCTGTTGGTGTTCTCCATACGTTTACGAACAGTGACCATGTTATACGATATCCGATATCGTACAGCTGATAAGCTATTCAATGTCAACATTTCTCTGATAAATCAACTCATATTATACCTACAAAATTTAAGTAAATGAATGGCGAAATAATATTTTGGAATTGTAAAAGAAAGATACAATTTGTTAATTGCTACAAAAGACAGGAAAATATGGAGAGCTATTATCGCCAAATCTCGAATAGAAGAAGAAGAAGGAAGAAGAAGAGAGGGAAAAGAAGGAAGAGGAATAAAATAATACCCCGTACATAACAAGCAGTGTATGCCATAAAGCCAACTGAAACCGTCGTATGAAAAAAAGGGTAAATTCAACAAACATTACAACGCATGCCAGTCTCTGTACAAAAGAACTTGGTTTGACACAAATCACATGAAGGTTTTAGGTTCATAGCCGATGTCACGAAAATCCAAACCCTTGGTCAAACTTGTCAGTGATTGTCTTACTCGTTTAATGTGTCGTCAGCCATTGTTTAAGACGCCCAATCATCGTTTTGACATCTACATTCACAAAACCAATTGAGCTTTATACTGCAACTATTCTGAGCAGGGCTTTGTTATTCTAATACGCTAAAGCAATGTTAGCGATTTGTGTAGTTCAACAATTGATGTCATCCTGAAACATTCGTTTACCCAATTACTCTCAAAACTATTGGGCAAATATTATTATTAGGAACTTTCAAATGGTGCCATGCAAATGAATCGTTTCCGCTGATCGATTTGTTTAAATAATTCCTATTTTTCACAGAAAGACAATTTTAGATCCAAAACCGAAGCTTTTCTACAGATTATAATGACCGTATATTAACCCTCGTTACCACAGTGCATACAAACTTCGGTTAAGTATTCATTTGTATTTATTTTTGGTGATATTAAAATTCAATGGTTTTTCTAGATCATGTTATACGGAAATATAATAGGAAGAGTGAAAGGAAATGAACGAAAGAATACAATGGAAATTTGTTCCCCAATAAAAGTTTAGTATGCCAGTTAAATATTTTGTGATGTTCTACGTAATTTAGGGGTATAGCTGTGAATTATGCAGTTATGGTAGTAATTAGACATTTACAATGATTTACAACGCTTAGGCGGATTGCTTGTGCGTGCCAGAAGATTAGAGTAATATTTCCGATTTGAGTATTGTTCAACAATAGCAAGCCTGTGACAGGAAATAAGCAGATCCGAACAGATATTAGCGGCATGTGAAATGTGCCTATTCTTGCAGGTAGAACTGGTCTGACAAGAATGATCACCGCACAAAAGAATGGGGACATTACATAAAATCACACTTTAATACAATGAAGTAATCGTTCATTCTCTCATTCCATACATTGCACAGCGAATACCGCATACCATATCACGATCAACAAAGATAGAAGTACTGATATCACAGTCTCAGATTCTACGTATCACTGGGTGCATCGGTGTTGTAACTTTAATGTTAACAGACATCTGCAAACATTACGTGTTTAGGACAAACCTAGCTCTAGCAACACACAACGGATATCAGATATACTGGATCAAAAGAATTGGCAGAATTTTATCCCAATTTCGTATGTATCAGTCATATTTGTATCGTACAATATACAACCAGATCAAGTATTAAACAAGTGTGCATTTCCCTTTCTATATATATATATATATATATATATATATATATATATATATATATATATATATATATATATATATATATATATATATATAAGTTTATGTACAAACGATATATTCAATTCACTATCAATAAATGTTTTGTCATGAGGAAAATATTCCTTTTATACAGGGTGGAGCAGAAATACATCCGACATTTTAAAGGTTGGCAAAAAGTCTAGCTAACAGCTATTACAAAAAAAAAATGTTTCAGTACTTTTTTAAACAAGTGGATACAGTTTTTATTCATTCCGTTTATGAAATATCATCGTCAAAAAATTGGACTCAATTTGCCATACTCTCATGCAGACGATTTCTACAGACGGCATATTTTCTGAAGTTTGAGCACTTCCATGTCTTCTAGGTGGCGTTAATTTAAGTGCTGAACCTGAGGTCCTGAAATTCCAATCTCTAATTCTCTAATAACAATGTCTGAGCAGTTAAATTTGACTGTTCTTTTTGTGAGTAATGTGTAGTCCTATAGAATTGTAACAGTCCTATGTCTGTAATCGGGTCTGTGTGCTGTTCATACCAATTTCCTTCAGATTCCTTCCCATAGACGTTGCAGATTTTCCAGTGCAGATATTGGCCACATTTGTCATGCCGGGCTTTATAATCAGTGGATGCCAAAACCGTGCAACCTGATACAAGATGATCAATTTTTACTGGATATTTATCACAGTAACTGCATCATGAGCTAACAGAATATTTTAGTATGTGAGATTGATAAATTCTAATTCACAAGCATTGGTCATGTGCAGCAATGATAAAACTTTCTGTTTCAACTTTTAACCCTAAAATCCCTAGCAACTGATGGGTAATGGGGTCTGTCTACTTGTTTGCTGCAGACAGAACATTAGCCATGAAGCGGTTTGTCTTGCCATTGTTTCTGTATCTGCTTGGTTGAATTTTATTATTATTATTATTATTATTATTATTATTATTATTATTATTATTATTATTTTCTTTGATTTCTCGCGTTTACTACACATTTCTTTCCGGGTCCCGCCCAGGGACCTAAAGTTAAAATGGCATCATGATATTTTCCATTGACAAAAGTACACACACACACACATATATATATATATATATATATATATATATATATATATATATATATATATATAGAGAGAGAGAGAGAGAGAGAGAGAAAGAAAGAGAGAGAGATAAGGCCGTTCCTAAAGTGTGGGCTGTACTTGTCAGAACAATTTTTGTATCTTCTTGAGGCATGGACTTCCTGGAATCCCTTCAATTAGTCTACTGCAATCTTTTCCAACCAGTCCTAGGGCTCCAACTACAACAGGGATTATTGATGTTCCCATATGCCACATTTTCGAAATTTCTATTTCAAGGTCCTTGTATTTTGACAGCTTTTTGAATATCTTCAAAGATACATTGCAGTCAGCAGGCATTGCCATATCAATAAGGAGGCACTTTTTTTTGTTTGTGGTCTTCAATAACAATATCTGGGCGGTTGGGTTTGATTGTTCTGTCAGTGTGTATTGTGTAGTCCCATAGAAATGTAACAGGTCCTATCTTCGTAACAGGGTCTGGGTGGTGTTCATACCAGTTTCTTTCAGTTTCCGTCCCGTAGAAGTTGCAGATTTTCCAGTGAGATATTGGTCCACTCTGTCATGCCGAAATTTATATTCAATCGGTGCCAATATCGTGCAACCTGATACAAGAGGATCAATCGTTTCTGGATATTTATCACAGCATCTGCATTTTGGGCTGACATAATATTTTAGTATATGTGCTTGATAATTCTTAGTTAGCAAGCATTGGTCCTGTGCAGCTAGGAGAACACTTTCGGTTTCCTTTTTCAACACTTCACTACGTAGCCACTCATGGGTACGGGTTTTGTCTACGTCAGCTTGTTTGGTATGGGCAGAGTATTGGCCATGAAACGGTTTATCTTGCCATCGCTTCTGTATCTGGTCGGTTGCATTCGTCTTTGCTGTCTTTTTAAAGTATTCTGCAATTTCAGTCGTTGTATTTTGCTGTAATTGCATACCTACGCTCATTTGAAACTCTATTTTGAATTTGTTGGCTTCTTTTATTACGGAGTAATGATGCTTACTACTTTCATGTTCCTTGACGCATACCATCATCCAGTCTTCTGTAGTTGCCAAGTATCTTTTGAGGCCAATATATATTATTATTATTATTATTATTATTATTATTATTATTATTATTATTTCATTTGATATATGTTGCATGCACATTTCCTTCCGGAACCCATCCAGAGACCAGTGATCATTTTTTTATGAAGAAAAATCAAAAGAAACTAAGATCACACACATTTACATAAATAAAGATTTTCGTCCTGTGTAGGCTGTAATGTGAGTACAATTGTTTGTATTTCTTTAAGGCATGGACTCCAATGATTCCTTTCAATGAGTCTCTAGTAAAATTTTCCAATCAATCCAAACTATTACTTGAAATTACTGATGCACTCATGTGCCAAATTTCCATTTCAAAATCCTTTTATCTTGATAGTTTTTCTAAGATCTTCAAATGTACATTAGGATTACATTGCCATCTCAAAAAGAAAATACATTCTTTTCTTGTTTTCTTTGATCTCGATGTCTCTATGTATTGTAAAGTCTCATAAAATTGTTACAGGTCTTATTTCTGCAACCGTGTCTGTGTGATGTATATACCAGTTCCTTGCGGTTTCCTTCCCATAAAAATCCATTCTATGATGCTGAGATTTATACTCAGTTGGTGCAAACACAGGAACCTGATAGAAGATGGTGCATTGTTGCTGGGTATTTATCAAAGAACATTAATTTAGATTTAACACAATTATTCAGTATTTGCAGTTGATAATTTCTAGTTACAAAGCATTGGTTTCCTACAGCAAGAATAAAAAATTACAATTTCAGCATTTAAAGCGATACAACGTAACCGCTGATAGTTTGGGGGTTTGTCGAAATTAGCATGTTAGATACTGACAGAATATTGTCCAAAAAGACCCTTATCTTACCAACGTTTCTAAATTTGGTACATTGCATTTTGTTTTGTTTTCTTTTTTAGGTTTACTCCGTTGCACTAGGTGTATTATTGTTTACTTGCACTATTCAACCAGTTGAAATTCTCTTCTGATTGTTTTGGCATATTTATTACTAAATAAAGTTACAATTTCTTTCATGTTCTTTGACACAGGTTATCATCCAGTCTTCTGTAGTTTCCAGCTGTCTTTGAAGACTAACTGTTGTGGTTTTGTAAGATTGTTCTAGTTGAACTAGACCTCTGCCTACTTCGGATCTAGGAATAATTCAGACGTTCAACATCAGCATGAAGAAATCGTGAGATGAAATCTCGTTTTGACAATAATTCTCTTAATGACATCTATGGTTTAATTCAGGAAGTTGAAACTCTCTTGTACAACAGCGACAGAAAAATGTATATGGCTGACATTCTGTTTTGTCAATTCAACATCAGACGAAGACGACTGTAGTACTCATTTTTATCTAACCTTTCATCTGCGTATGCTGTATTCCATCACCTTTGCCGGCTCGTAGGTATTTATCTTCTTCGTCTTGTTTCAGATTCCTAATCATTGTGACAATATCTGGATCTGTTGAGTGTGTGTACGTTGTTCTTCCTTTTGCACATTTATCAATCCATAATATATAATATATATATATATATATATATATATATATATATATATATATATATATGTGTATATATATATATATATATATATATATATATATATATATATATATATATATATATATATATATATATATATATATATATATATATATATATATATATATATATATATATATATATATATATATATATATATATATATATATATATATATATATATATCATCACTGAAATACACATATTTTAAAATATTCATGATAGCCTTCAAATTATTATTAATTTTGGCAAAGAATTTATCCTCCATATAGAAGAATCGATTAAACATTTTCTTTGTTGCTTTGCAACTAGAGTTATTACTATTTAGTACATGTTAAAGGAAGGTTACGGACAGACATAACACAGTGGCTGAAAGAGATTATATTTATTTGTGTTTCCTTCTTGGTTATCCTATGGTCATTTCATCGATAGGACTTGTTTTAGAATATGGAATGTTCCTAATAGAGCAATCTTCTGGGAAACATGTATTTTGATGTTATTTGCGACACTGTTAGTAAAATTGTCTACTCATTTTCTCACGATGCCCCGATTACTAGTAGTATAGTGTTAGACTCTATTCACCACATCCTTTTATTCTCCTTTTGGGAAAATTCTCGATAATATTCATGTAGTTGTTTCTCTCAGATGGTACTTCTACATAAATAAATATACACTCCATTAATTTGTTGACTTTTATGATAATACAAGTCTATTTGTTGTTATTTCCCTCTCATTTGGAATTGGCCTGTCCAAGAGGATAATATCATCTTTATTTCGTGTGACTATGTATGGTTGGTACCCATACTATCTCTCATTGGTTATGATTTTGTGATTCACTCATATCTTCCAGTGCACATACATCACCACCTTGTAATATCTGTGGGTATAATCATCTTTTACTAGTTCCTGACATCGTTAGATAATATGATTTAGAGCTCCATCATATTTTCCGCGGATCCTGCAATTCGTGTTAGTTCTATCCTTGTTTATATGACATTGTTGGGATCTGTTTTTCAGGCTTTGGTCCTGAGCTGAAATATTTAGGCCTTATGTCTCGCTTTGGAACAGGGTGTTCCTCAGCCACTGATGCGTCTTCTCTTGCTCCACATTTGCTTTTCCGTTCTCCTTAGGTATTTGATATGCAACGACTATTCTTCCTAATTGTTTTGTAATTTTATTTGGGTAAGTTCTTTTGTTTTCTGTTTTACTTGTTTGTCATAGATGATATTCACTTCGTTCTTCTAAGTAGGGTTCCTTGTAAATTGAGCTGATTTTGAAGACTGGATCTTCCTTGTTGATGAAGCGGATTTGGTGTTTTATTATTTGTTAGAAAGAGTCATTGTATTTTGTGAAGTATATTACCAATCCGATCGTTGTAGTTTTTAGAGTTAGTTCAAGTTAGATTAGACATCAAACACCTAAAGCTCTTGATACGTACAACCTATCAAAATCTGTTTTCGGGTGGTACATCCTCATTTGGGTAAGTATTATTATGATCTTGGCGTCTAATATTTTAATGATATACAAACTAATAATGTAAAATCTGTAAGTAACTAAGGTGCTGAGTGCCTTCATTTTGTTCGACCAATTATGTTCACATTCTAATATCAAACACAATCTCCTATAATCTTCTTTTTCAATCTTTTCCTTCAAAATTAAATATTGTATTCCGTCTCCAGCAATATTTCCTAAGTATTTGTCAGTGCTATTTTGGTCTAGTTTCTTAATCTCGTTGTTGATATCAAAGTATAAATCTGTAGTTTTCATTATTTTACGCCATTTGATGGTGTCTTTGGCACATTTGTCGATTCCGAACTCTATCCTAATATATTCGATGTAAATTTTGACAATGTTGACTAGGTTTTTTCTTCTGGTTATCGTCGGCATATGTTTTAAGATCACTAGTATCGAAAAGATGATTTAGAAGCGAAGTGGTGACAATGAATTTCCTTGGAATATCGCGTTTTTAATGTTGTTTGGTTTCGATGTTAATAACGGGTTTGTATTGTTTACATTTTTCGTGGTCTTCCAGTTTTTCATGCACATCATTATGAATTTGACCGTTGTGGAGCAGACACTGTGTATATTAAGGCCCTTTTCTATTAATGACCGTAGCACACTATCGAACGCCTTTCTGCAGCCGATTCATTCTAAGGATAAGTTTATTTGCCTTGTTTTCACCTATTCCAATATTGATAATTAGTTGAAATTGCAACAGTGACTTGGTCATTTGCAGCTCTTCGGTTCTGCTTGAAGGAATTTTCTTTCTGTAGGAAGATGTATGTCCTCTTGGTTCTGATAAATGTAAGGATGTTGTATATTGTTGGTAGGGAGGTGATGGGCCTATAGTTCTACGTGTTTAGCGTTTCTTATGTATTTGGGCTTAGGTATGTTTTCCCCGTATGTGAGCCATTTGAGACATTTTTCTGGGTTTATGATTATATCACGGTATGCCCGTGTCAGGTCTTGTTTTCTGGCTATTCAGTCTATTCCTGGTTCATACCAGTTTTTGTTCATGCAGATGAAAGTGTTTGAATATTATTCATATCCGTTCATTTTTCTAACTCTAAATATGTTTGCGGTGGTTCCTGTTGTTTCATGATCCATGTAGCTCTTTCAATGTGACCTTTTACAGTTTTTCAACTTATAGCTTCAAATATCCTCGACTTCTTGGATATTCGATGGATCATTTGTCTCTATTTCATTTTTCCCAGTTCTCAAATTAGTTTCTTGGCATCTTCTTTGAAGATATTGTTCTACCAGAAAAAAAATCTCTTTCTTTTCCATAACGCCTTATTCTGATTTACTATTATTAATCTTCTTCTTCTTCTTTGATTTCTGGGATTTACACATTTCTTTCCGGGTCCCACCCAGGGACCTGAGTTTAGAAATGGCATCATGACACTTTCCACTGAGAAAAATATACATAGATAAAGCCCTTCGTAAAGTGTGAGCTGTACTTGTCAGCATAATTTTTTATATCTCCTTGAGGCATGGACTTCAGGGAATCCTTTCAATTAGTCTACTGCAATATTTTCCAACCAGTCCTAGGGCACCAACTACAACAGGAATTGTTGATGTTCCCATATTCCACATTTTCGAGATTTCTATTTCAAGGTCCTTGTACTTTGACAACGTTTTGAATATCTTCAAAGATACATTGCAGTCAGCAGGGACTGTCATATCAATAAGGAGGCACCGTTTTTGTTTGTGGTCTTTAATAACAATATCTGGACGGTTGGCTTTGATTGTTCTGTCAGTGTGTATTGTGTAGTCCCATAGAATTGTAACAGGTCCTATCTCCGTAACCGGGTCTGGTTGGTGTCCATACCAGTTTCTTTCAGTTTTCTTCCCGTAGAAGTTGCAGATTTTCTAGTGCAGATATTGGCCCACTCTGTCATGCCGAGTTTTATATTCAGTGGGTGCCAATATCGTGCAACCTGATACAAGATGATCAATCGTTTCTGGATATTTATCACAGAATCTGCATTTTGGGCTGACACAATATTTGGTTGATAATTCCTAGTTAGCAAGCATTGGTCCTGCTCAGCAAGGATAAAACCTTCAGTTTCAGCTTTCAACCCTGCACTGCGTATGCCACTGATGGGTACGGTTTTTGTCTACATCAGCTTGTTTGGTACGGGCAGTGTATTATTATTATTATTATTATTATTATTATTATTATTATTATTATTATTATTATTATTATTATTATATCCTTAGCTTTCTGTTGTATATAATTTTTTTCTTCCGGGTCCCAAACAGAGATCTAATGTTAGAAATTGATTCATGACATTTTCCACTGATCATTTTTTATAAAAAATACGCTCATTTTACATAGCTGAAACTATTATTATTATTATTATTATTATTATTATTATACTACCAATACTACTAGTGCTACTAGATAATAATAGTGCTACTATAATAATAATAATAATAATAATAATAATAATAATAATAATATATATTTAAATATTATTTTTGGATACAATTATAAATTAACATTATTTCATATAATTTTCCTGATGCATTCAACATAACCAATATTAAGGCCATATTTTCAATGTAATTATCGCAACGCCATCTTTAATTTTGCATGCAGACATTTCAATAGAATTATATTACAAATTAACGTATCTTTCCCTTATGCGTCACTTTTTGTATATTTTTTAGTGTCTCTTCCTCGTTCTTTCGATTTTTCATTTCCATTACTTGATATATTATTAATATTATTGATTGTTATATTACCGTCCTTCCCTTCACCTATGTACTCGTTTCGATAATCGTTCCATATCTCAGTTTTTCCTCGAATAATTTGTCATCGAAATTCTACCCGTTTGATTATGCGCAATTAGGAACAAATTGGCATTACTGGTTTTATCAAGTATTCGGCAAGCAGCAAAATTCGAAGAGAAAAATAAAATATGGATCCAAGAACAGAATGATTCTCCCTCTTCTTGCTTCATTGCGAAAATTTAAGATTATTTCGAATACTCTGTCAGATGAAGTTGCATATTTTATCGCAAACTTTTCGGGAAAACCAAATTAGATTTATTAAACTATTTAACCTTGATGGGATCCAATTACACTATAAAATGTACTGGAATTTTTTTCAGTTATTTATTATATTTTAGCATGTCAGGTAGCCTGTTATGAATGTCCACAAGCAAATCAGACACACACACACACACACACACACACACACACACACACACACACACACACACACACACACACACACACACACACACATATATATATATATATATATATATATATATATATATATATATATATATATATATATATATATATACCGGTCGTAACAGCAGAGATGTCCAAATCTTGAAGTATGCGATAAGTGTTCATTTTACAAAATGTCTAATATGTAAAGGCATTAAACTGTTGTTCAGAAAGGCTTTTAGCCATCTTGACATCATTTGCCCTAAGAACCACAGAGAAAACCTTTGAATTATTCAACTAGAAAACGTAAAATAATCTATTCCGGACTGAGAAATGCTGAGAGGAAAAAATCATTCAGGTCTTCAGTAAAGGTAACAATATTCACAAATTGCCTTCTATCTTAAAATGTCATTCTAGAAACATCATGAGATCGTAGAATCAGTATAAAAACGAGGGAATAGTAGAAAGGAAATCTAGATTAGGAGGTCAGAGCAGTAGGAGGGATCATTATTTCATCTTAGAGCAAAATACATTCAGATCATCCAAAGTAGAGACCAGTAGTTTTATAATAAACCTCGGTAAATTGAAGTAAGTTATCTTTAATCATTTCTAAGATACAAAGTTTCAAACTCATTCTAAAAATTAAACAATTTTGATGCTACACGACAATCTCGATGTTACACATATATAATGATAATAGTATTGGTTTACAGTCTAATAAATTCATGAGTTCAGGAAAGTCTGAAAATATCAGGAATAGATTGTTTCAGGTTTAAAATCATGAAAAAGATTGGCTGGATGTTTTACACACACACACACACACACACACACACACACACACATATATATATATATATATATATATATATATATATATATATATATATATATATATATATATATATATATATATTAAAAGTGAGAGAATGCCCGATGAAGCAGGATAAGGTTTTCAGGTAAGTAGCGTTTTTCGATTAATTACAACAACTTTAATTTCAAGAGACTGAACAACACGTGTAATTTAATTTTCACGTTTGGTTTACCGACTATTCGTTGTTTTGTGGAGAAGATATCTACTCGCCATAACTTTGATAGTAACATTTCCAGGAATATTATACTTTTGAAAAAAAAAGACATTACGTAATTATCAATGAAGACGTCTTTAATAATCGATACATTTCGTATCAGCTGACATAATATACAACAGAGAATTACCTTTCATTTAACAAATAATGCGCAGTGTTCTTTTACTAGAAATTTTCTGGACCATCATACTTCCTCTATCGATTTTATTGTTTTCACGCAATTTCCATTGGTACCTTTAATCCCTAGGATTAGGCACAAATAATCGTACGGCCAGACTTTTTTTCCATTATGATTAGATCGAGTGACGAAGCTTAAGAAACTATTGAAGATATATTCAATGATAGATCCGTTTCCATAGTTACTATGACACCTTAAGAAAAGAAATCTGCAAAAGGATTCTATATACTGTGAATTGTTAGAAATCCCTTTCATCACATTTTCCAAATGACTCCTGTAGCCCTTTTGCAGGATCCCATATTTCAGGAAAGCATTCCTACATTTCTTGCATTGTTAACAAAATAACAGACAATGCTTTATCGGCACCTGTTCAGTGCTCTATTGGAAAAACTGAAGATATGAATATACGCCTATTCAACGTGCTCATACAACAAATGGTGTCGTTTGGAAAACAATTCATCCAAAATCACGGATATATTTATTATACGTGACATTGGCTTCGGGACCTCTTATATACTTATAAAATTATAACACTGAAAAATGAAATGTTATTGGAAAATATATTTCGACCTTAGCCCTATTTCTCTGGTTGTAAATTACAGGACGATAATTAACAGAAAATACGGTGAAAATGATTGGAATAGTAATTTTAGTTATTTGCCATGATTCATCCGAAATACCGAATAAGAGATATTGCCGATATTTGCAGAAACACACGTTGAATGATTCTAATTCTGCGATTTTTATTCCAAGATACAATTCTTGCAAGTGCGTTCGAGATAAGGCTTGGAGTATTTCTTACTCATCAGTCAGATTGATGAAAACTAGTGCTACAGATGTAAAAATACGTAATCTTACTAACAGAATTGTGTAAATGTATAAAAACAACAAAATAATATTTATTAAGACCTACAAAGTAGAAGAATATGTGGGGAGGGTCACAACACATATAAGTAAAATAACCTTATTATATTTAAATGAAACTCCACACAGCTTAATAACATCTTATATTGCATCGAAACCTATTTAATTAACACCAGCATTCAATGCGCGATATTATATATTTATATAGATGAGTGTGTTTATGAGAGAATGTATATATATGTCGGTGTATGTTTTTATAGGTGGGATAAATTTGTGTTAGATGGAGCTAGCCAGCCCAGATAAGCAATACCTCTGAGGGAATGAAAAAAAAATGATTTTAAACCTCCGTTGTCTTGTGGTTATAACGGAAATGGCTATGGAAGTAAATCAATACAGAAAACCCAAAGTCTAGTCCGGAAGTTGGTTTTGTTGTCATCACTGACAAAATTTCGGTAACTGCTGTAGTCAAACTGGTACCAAATGAAATATGCTGTGCTCATTTGGATTTTGTATGTACGGCCGAGAGACAGGACATGTACGTCGGGCGATAGTCTCACCACAAGTTTATCTCGCGAGATAAAAATCTTGATGTAATATATATATATATATATATATATATATATATATATTACATCAATCATTCATACAAAAAACAAATACAGAGGTTAATGATTTAAATGGCGAGAATACATCTTCGCAAACAATTTCAATAAGTTACATTAACCCCGAACCTGTATATGAATGATATGATTTTTGTATGAATGATTCATATAATTATAAATTGAACTGCACCTATAAACGATATATATATATATATATATATATATATATATATATATATATATATATATATATATATATATATATATATATATACACACATTCTCGGAGATGTCTCATCTGTATCATTTTCAGTTCTAAGTGAGGGAGAGTGTGTGTATGAGCGGGAGAGTAAGATTGTGAGGTAAAGAGGAGAGGAGAAAAAAGAAAGAGCGAGAGAAGTAGAAAGAGGTTACCAAAGAAAAATAATATGTTCTTTAGAAAAATATGCCAGAAATATAAGCTTCCATCCTGCAGTCTTGTAGGATGTTAACTTTTCTGCACATTTCTGTTTCCATTTGTATCTACATCCATAAAGGAAAAATAAGAGAAATATTGACGTTTAAAAATAAAATTTCTATTTATCAACGGCAACATATCCTTTTACCTATTACATCTTTTGTCATCTGGGCATCACTAAACAGTTTAAACTTTTCAATGTTTCCAAAAAAGATTATTTTTCCATATACATTCGTCCTGATTACACCTATTCAACTTATGTCCGTTTTCTCCAATATGCTTTCCCTTTTTGCGCTATTTTTCATCCTCTTCGCTTTGAAGTGGTTCGTTTTACATGAACGTTTTGTGTAAAATAAATAAAAATCCATGAGAACGTAAGTTTCATTTGAAGTTGTTTCTAAATTGCTCTTCCATATTCAATGCTTTAGGCACATCGTGCTGCTCAAATCGATCGAAATAAATATTGCTTAATTCTATTACTTTTCTAACTAAATGTTTTTTCTCTAAATGATGATGATGATGACGATGATAATAATGATAATAACAATAATATTAATATTATTAATAATAATAATAACAATTAGAAAAAATGTCGATGGCGATAAAATAACTCTAGAACAATATATTCAGTTTTCTATTTGCAGCATTTCCTGATTATAAAAAACAATTGGTAAAATAAGACTACAACTCTCGCCATAAACCCAGTTGCCTCCATCAAATATTGTTATTGCTACTACTAAAAATAATAATGGATGGATGCATTAATATGATTTTTTTACTAGTACTACTACTGTTACTCCCAATAATAATAATAATAATAATAATAATAATTATAATTATAATTATAATAATAACAATATTTATTTCGATCGATCTGATAATAATAATAAACCAATTTATCTATTGAATAAACATACATTGAATTTTAGCAAATGATGAAAAGAAGACTTGCCATGTAAATATCAATTTCGCAGATCATAGAGTCAAAAACATAAAATTCACTTTTGCAAACTTAAAAGTATATCACTATATATTTATGAATCGTGAAATCTAGGTAATCTGCATATTAGACTGTTTTGTTTATTTCTGGTTTCTATTTTTATCAACGGTCTTCATCAGGACATCAGGTCTCAGATAGGTATCTATATTAAAGACGCAACTATTTACATAATAGTAAATCTGATCGTTTCGATCAGGTCAAATTAGCAGCTGATCTCAAAATGAATTACAGTCTGTTAATTTGATGCAAAGAATGGCGCGTTCATTTTAACGCCTCCAAAAACAAAATTGCAATCTATTACTCTGACTTCCATCGGCTTGGATGCTGCTAACGTAGGGCAAGTATAATCATTGTGTGTTCTCGGATTAACGTCCTCAGCTGACATGAAGTGGAACCCTGATATTGAAACAATTGCTAGATTTTCTAGTAGTAAAGTTGGTTCTTTTTGGCGTGATAGACTATTTGTTTGATCTGAATATATTTTACATATATTATGTCTACCATTCGTCCATGCTTTGAATATTTCTACTATATACAATATGATGTTCCTGCTCTATATTTATTGATCCTTGATAAAATCCACAGTGGAATTGCAATGTTCTTTGTTCTGACTGGCAAATCGGCTTCAGTCACTTTCCAACAACTTAATTTAGATTTCAAGTCGAATTTAAATCATATTCTGAATTCACGTTCTTTTATTATTCTCGTTCATTAATAACGTTATTTTCTTCTTTTTCATATTATTTCACACTTAGTTACTTGCGTCTTAGTGGCTTCATTGACTAGCTTGCAGTGAGATGATAAAACATGGATTTATCATGTTCAGTAGCTGTTATCGGTCTTTACAGTATCTCTAAAAACTTCTTTTCTACCTTCCTCTTAAAAGTAGTGCCTAATGTCAACAAATTTATTATATTATGAATTTCTCTTCGAGCAACATATAATACCCATCTTAGTTGTTGTTGTTGTGAATGTACTCAGGTGATGAGGTGTCTGTCATCTAAATGGTATTCGTTGATGATTTTGTAGGCCTAACCCCGAAGGTTCAAAGTAGTTTTCCCTCGCTCAAAACCATTTCAACCATTGATCTGAGAAAGCGTCATAGCAAGTCTCAACGCGATAGTATGAGAACACAGTATTTCCAGTTTTATCAGTAAGAGATTTTATACAATATTCTTAAAGGAATTATAAAGTGAAATTCACGAAACTTTCAAAGCATAGAGCCGCATCTAATCGAGTGTAGCCCTAATTAACGTGAATTGAGAAAATATGTGTGCACTTTGCAGCCTTTCCAAAATACAGTTATTTTCTTCCTCATGTAATATAGTCTCTTTAGCGACATCCTGTTATTTTATCGTGGTGTTCATTATATTGTCATTAATTTTCATCGTATCTGTTGAACCATACACGCATTTCTAAACCACTACAGAGTAATGGTATCCCTCGATTAATGCGCATTCTATTAATTCATTTTCGACAGATGTGCTAAAATCTTTATATACGAAAATGTTATTAGTAAATGGATAATACTCGATTAGTGCGGTAAAACATTCATCAGTCAGTCAGACATTTATGTTATCTACGATTAAGCGATCAAGTATCTTTCGATACATAATTAACGAGGCAGGTGTTTCCCTACAGTAGATTGTCATTTCTTTTTGTTGTAGACCAGTTGCCATCCAAGGGGTTTGAGCCCGGCCTTCCTTGCTATTTACCCAAAGCTGGAGGGAGAAGTGGATTCACACTTTTCGTAAGGGTATTAGCACGTAAGTGAATATAATGGAATCGACTGGAATACGAACTCGGCTCTCCGATTCCTCAATATGATCTGCTATAACATACTTCAGTTTAACTAGAGTAATTGATTGTTTTATAGTTAACGTTGTACACATTAGCCACACTAATTGAGGGATTCCTGTATATCGAAATAAGAATCCGACGAAGAATTCAGACTTTACAGACAACTAGTTTACGGGTGACAACTTTCTTAGTGAATATGCTGACAAATAAACGTTTTGAAAATCCGTCATATTTTATCCAAGGATAAATAACATTCATCGACATGGATGGATGAAAATTTATGAATTAGTAAATTTATCAATGTTAAAAGTTATTTCTTTAATTCAAAATTGTTTTATTTGAACGCGAGGAAATGATAATAAGGCAAGAAATGTGATGGGAAGCGACTGCGTTTATTGCAATTGAAATCATTATTTTATTACGAATAGTATGAGAAAATTAGTGACGCCCAACATGACTTTTGACAGTTAAACAAAAGATGAGACAACTGAACATGTTAGAAAGCATACTTTTTATAAGTAATACATTTTAATGACAATGAGAAGAGAGAATTGTTAACATATTCCTTTGTCAGTTAGTATCATTTCATCGGGGACGAAATCCAAATACATATGACTATTTGAAATTGATTGAAACTCTTAAATGATGTTGATCATATCCTTCTTTCGATGGCTGCTTGTTTACTCATTATGAAGTTGCTTGTGGCCAGCATTGTCTTTTTTTTTAGAGCAGGCTAAATTCATGTCCATTCAGAAGGTCTTCACGCCTCTCATCTCTGGCGCCTGTAATCCATTTGGCGTATAAATTTGGGTATTACCCATGTTTATAAGATTAATGGTTTCATTACCATATAAGGGTCTTCACAACTAAGAGGAGATAACCTAGATTTTTCATAGAATCTGAGTCATGTACTTGGAATAATTTTTAGTAATGTCTTAATGTCTTTGAAAATTCTAGAAAATGAAGGATGGTTTTACACATCGATAATGAACTGTTCCCAGACTCCTTAATATTTCGAATAGGAACAAAATATACAGGCTGTAACATAAGAATTAAAACATTTTCCGAATAACATAATTTTTGAAGCCGCTAATTCAGCTGAATACAGTTCTGATGCATTGGATTGATTCGAAGCTAATTACCCGATATAATCTACTATGAAAAGTTAAATATTCAATGATAAAAAAATGGTGAATATTTGAAATATCTTAAAAGCGTTACTATATGGATCTGTGGATTTTAACGGGAATGGAAATTAAAATCGGTCTGTCTCACTTATTTCAGTAGTCAAAAATAGTCACTACGTAGGTTCCAGTGGAGTCAATCAGAATCGCGGGCGAGAGCATATAATGAGAAGCCAGCCATCCCCAGCATTTTTTTCTCTCCCTCCGGGAGGTGGTCACGAGGCTCTGCATTTTTATCGTCAGTTCTTCGTCGCAGATACATTTCACTTTCATCGTCCAAAATGACATTTGATATATATATATATATATATATATATATATATATATATATATATATATATATATATATGGTTGGATAGATGTGAGTTTGTGACTCTGGGTTTCACGCTTTAGCGATTGTCTGACGATCGCTAAAGCGTGAAACCAAGTCCAAACTCACATCTATACAACTAAATATGTTAGCTCTATCTCTGATATTGTGCGCTTTCTAATAAGTACCGCGTATATAATATATAAATAATTATAAATATATATATATTTATTTATATTTATATACACTTTTGACACACACACACACACACGCGCACACACACACACACACACACACACACACACACACACACACACACATATATATATATATATATATATAGTGGGCACTGCTTTCGTGAATAATAAATGAGGGCCAGCAGTGGATGCTGCTTTTTGTTTTACATTTATCAATGCTAGCAGGAGCTTTTGTGGAGAAAATCATGCAAGAGAAAGACATTTTATTTGTGCTTTCTTAAGGTTGATACTAGGCCACTCATGTTGCAGGCAACAAAGCCACAAAGACAGATGAAATTTGTTAAAGCCGGATTTTGATGGATCCCTGTTTCAAAACATCACGAAGCTGACCACAGTGCTTCAGTCTACTGTCTTCAAAACCATTTAATTTAATGAAACGTCTAACGCCACTAATTTCGGTTGATGCTTTGTCTTCCCAGGTTAAGACTTTCAGTTTATCTTTCAAATTATCTTTGTAGCGTAAGTATGGACATCCAACCATTCGCAAAAAAGACCAGCCAACCTAATTTGTATCTTTGCCAGGATGGTTTCAATGCTTGTGATGTTGTTTCATTTCTTAAGTATGGCACTATTCTTGACCCTGTCCTCCCATTTTATGTTACATATGGAACGATGACATAGCATATGAAAGGCGTCATGTTGATTTATGTGCTTGTGGTACAGTGTCCAAGATTCAGCACAAAAGAGAAATGTTGCGAGAACGACTGATTTGTATACCCCGATGTTTACTCAGAGAGACACGTCTTTGCTGTTCCATAAACTATGTTTGAGTTTACTGGATGCTGTGCTAGATTTGGCTATTCTGATTTGGAAGTGTCTATCTTTTTTTGCATGAGAAGTGACTGCTGATCAAACATATGGGAATGCCTCAACTGATTTTAATACCGTACCATCAATGAAAACGGAAGGATTTGTGAGAGATTGATTGCCTGGTACTGTCTGGTACGTGATCTCCGTCTTCTTTATGTTGATTGTGAGTTCAAATGCTTTCGTTATTTTACGGAATTTATCAATGATTGTTTTAAAATCATCTAGACTCTGAGAAAACAGAGCAACAACATCTGCAAAGGGAAGTTCGCTTACCAGCTGCAGACCAAGATTCAATTAGGCTTTGAAAAGTAATGATTGTAAAGTCCTTTACCTATATATATATATATATATATATATATATATATATATATATATATATATATATATATGTATGTATATATATATATATATATATATATATATATATATATATATATGTATGTATCCATAAAAGCTGTCTGCGTGCAATCTGTGGAGTTAAGCTTCAAGATAGGACATCTAACGTAGACCGGTTTAATAGGTGTAATATTGGAGGAATCGATACTTTTATCATACAGTCTCAGTTACGGTGGACTGGTAATGTCTTGAGAATGTCTGATGACAGGATACCCAAGATCCTAATGTACAGCCAGTTAGATCAGGGCTACAGGAATGTTGGGCGCCCATGGCTAAGATACAAAGACAAGCTGAAAAGCAACTTGTCAGCAGTTAATATACCACATAACACCCTTTAGCGCTTATCTTTGGAGCGGGTAGAATGGAGATCAACGTGTTTTAGTGGACTCAGCAATTTTCAATCTGCTTGTCTGAATCATCTTCAAGAAACGAGAAAAAGATCTAAAAGGTCAACCAATCTAACAGTGATCTCATCTCACAATCCTCACACTTGCTCCATGCGTGGCCTCCTTTGTAAATAACTAGCGGGTCTTAAATGCCACTTAAGATTAGCGTATAAACTTTCATAACTGAATCAATAAGCTAGCAGATCCTCATACGTCGAAACCGACTGAAGAGTCCATTATTATTATTATTATTATTATTATTATTATTATTATTATTATGTACGTATGTATGCATGTATGTATATATAACTACTGGTGTGCATTTCTTCCTTATCATTTGCCTGCTATATATTGTTTTCTATGTATGTCACAGAAATTGTTTTGTATATTTTACTTGTTTTATTCAGTTATCGCATCATTTGCTTTTTATATAGTTTATTTCCCAATAGTTTTTTTTTTAAGAGTACTATGATTGTTGGCAGCGGTCGACAATAACATCATTCGTTATTTCCATGCGACATTAGCATGTGACAATGAATGTTAATTCGGGATTCATTTTTAACATCTTTAGCGAAGAAAATGATAATAATCGCTGCAGAACATATTTTTTACTGGCATATTTACCAGAAACATTTTATATGGGAGCAACGGTAAACACTCTCCACAGTAAGGAAACATTTTATCCTTGAAAGCCTCGAATTAAATATTCAAATTATTATTATTATTATTATTATTATTATTATTATTATTATCTTTGATTTCTGGCGTTTACTCATTTCTTTCCGGGTCCCGCCCAGGGACCTAAGGTTAGAAATGGCATCATGACACTTTCCACTGACAAAAAAAAAAAAAAATTCCATAGATAAAGCCCTTCGTAAAGTGTGGGCTGTACTTGTCAGGACAATTTTTTGTATCTCCTTGAGGCATGGACTTCCAGAAATCCCTTCAATCATTCTACTGCAATCTTTTCCAACCAGTCCTAGGGCTCCAACTACAACAGGGATTATTGATGTTCCCATGTGCCACATTTTTGAGATTTCTATTTCAATGTCCTTGTATTTTGACAGCTTTTCGAATATCTTCAAAGATACATTGCAATCAGCAGGGACTGCCATATCAATAAAGAGGCACCGTTTTTGTTTGTGGTCTTTAATAACAATATCTGGGCGGTTGGCTTTGATTGATCTGTCAGTGTGTATTGTGTAGTCCCATAGAATTGTAACCGATCCTATCTCCGTAATTGGGTCTGGGTGGTGTTCATACCATTTTCTTTCAGTTTCTTTCCTGTAGAAGTTGCAGATTTTCCAGTGCAGATATTGGCCCATCATGTTCTTCTTCTTCTTCAAAAATTCAAATCTTCCTATCCATTTTAGCTATATAACACAAACATCTTAATGATTTTAGCTATACTTTTCTGGCTATACCAATATGATAACGCTGATCACAACGGCTGCCCCTATGTGTCCGCTCTTAATAACTGGAAAAGTTTCCTCACTGAATCTAAGTCATTGTTCATTGGTGGAAAGTGGCACCGCTATGCTTAAACTATTTCGGTTGTCATGAATACTAGGAGCTATTTCCAGTTAGAACTGTTTCTCTATCCTGTGATATAATAATTAATTCGTCCATATTTCCCGCTATAATCTACAAACATTATACACACAAATCATGTAGTTTCAGGAAATGTCTTCAGGAAATGTCTTCAGGAAATGTGTCCCTGAACTCTCTCCCGTTACTTTCAAGCCATACAGTCGGTGCCTTTCTGCCTTTTTGCGTTCCAGCTTGTTGGAAATCATCTTCTGTATTTCTTGACTTCATGACCTTTGGCTAAGCGTCATATACGTTGGACTATTGACCTATAAGTCCCTTACCTCTTTCTGAATAAAGGACTCGAGCCTCGAAATTAACCCCGTATTGGTTAAGTATCTCAACACGCAGGCGCTACTTTTAGACAAACAACGTGGGTTTCGCTTCTCTAGGTAAACCTCCGATATAGCGACGGTTATTTATTAAATAATCTGTGACATTTTTGGTAAGATTAGCTAATCCCTAGTTGCGGTGTTATATTTCTCGAAGCCATTTGACATTTTCTTCACAATTTGAATGATTATGGAGATACTTGTCGTTATTTCGATTCGATCAAATCTTCCTTATTAAATCAAATAATGAAATTTGTCTTAAACGCTCCGTCTTCAAAATCTTTTTACATCAATGCTGATGTCCTCTTAGTCTTTGAATTACTTATTTTCACCAATTTACATTACCGATGCCATAAGTTCTCGAATTGGTAATTACTGTGAATACATAACATTTTATATTTTAAAATTAAATTGGCAGCTGATATCGAAAATAAATATTTAATCTATTGTTGTAATGCTAAGAAAAGTCTTGTTAATTTTAAAGACTCCAAAATGATAGCGTTTTTTTTTAATGACCTACATATTTCTCTTCCGTCAGCATGGAGGATATTAATCTCCAATAGAACTTTGGTTCCTTATGTTGTGCTAGATAAATTCTTTCGCCAGAATCTATCTTGAAACTTAGGATTCATAAAATTCAGTAAACGCCATGAATCGGCGCCCTTCTTTAACCCTATCTTCCTTAAAATCCTTTTAGGGTTCACATGCTCCGTCTTCACAGCATCCTTCAGAAAGAAAAAAAATCAAAAAAATTAATCACTGCTGCGTCAAAACAACATTTTTACTTGTTTTGTGATGATGGACGGCTTCCCTTGTCACTTTTTAAGTCAAGAGAAAGTTCGTTATCATTTTAAAAAAATACTCATTGTAGTCGAGTATTCATAGAAGTCGGTACTAGATGTAACACCTTCCAATAATATCCGCACTATTAATTCATGTTCAAGTAGTAATGGCCAAATAGTATAATGATCAGTAGAGAATCGTAATCCGTAGAGAGAGTGAACTTACATCAATAGAGGATAGATAAGAAGGAGGTAGAGTCATTGTATTGTCTCACGTTATTCCTATATATTTACTTCTTTTATGATCACGTGATCTACTTCATTATGTAATCGTCCGTGTTACTAAGTGACAATCTAGTTTCAAACCAAAGTGTCGGCAACGACACTTAGTCTTATACAGCAACTAGTGAACAAAACGTTCGGCAATCATAATATATAGCATGATTTATATTACATGCTAATCGATAATGTCTTTTTCTGTAATATTTTTATGCTTAGATTTAGCTTTCACATATATAAAGATATTTTCTTAAATTTAACAAGGGAATAAAATTATTTGGAATAGAAGTAATGCATACTAAATCAAGGATAACTGATATTAAGTGAATGTTTCAACTATAATGAGCATAGTAGAAACTTCAAGGCATATCAAAGCAGGTCCAAATCTAAAGAATTACGCAGCTATTCTTATGTTAAAATGAAGGCTTCATAACGTTAAACGAAAATTTATAACACTAATCAAATTGCCGTAAAAGGATAATCCGTTATCGAAGATGAATTCAAAAGATTTCCAAAATATTATATTAACCTTCACTAACTTGCACTTGGTTCAAAACGAGCCTATATGTATTAATTTAATAATATAGTTTTCTTCTCAAAAGAAAACCTGTCAGTAATATCTAAAAAAAAAACTTTTAAACATTCAGTAAAAGAGAGTAATGTTACAACATTTATTTTTGGATTATTTAATTTGATATACAG
>CAHIKZ030000278.1:1247500-1272500 GCA_903632075.3 Acanthosepion pharaonis
TTGATGAGTTTAATTAATTGATTGATTTGAGCAAATGTATCTCAGTACTTTATACACTCTTCCACATAAATCCCTTACAATCGTCTGATTTAAGATGTATTCTAACATAAAAGTTCTTTATATTTTTATGCAATATTAAAATAAGCTAAGACTGTGAAATCAGATTTCCAACGTTGTTTATATTGTATATTTTCTGATTGGAAGAAAAATAAAATATATTATAAAACAACTTATTCTCTATGAATTCATATTTACGTACTGAGGCACTAATGTAGTTCTTAATAAGACCCCTGTGAAATGATCTTTTGCAATTTATCAAAAGAAAAATACATTTTTTGAAGATAAATATAATACGAAATGTTCGAATGTGCCCGTTGGTTCTCTGTGTAGTAAATCTCTTGTTAGATGCTTCCCACATGTTTCAGTTGCTTGTCAATG
The DNA here is from genome assembly GCA_903632075.3 of Acanthosepion pharaonis. Taxonomy (NCBI): domain Eukaryota; kingdom Metazoa; phylum Mollusca; class Cephalopoda; order Sepiida; family Sepiidae; genus Acanthosepion; species Acanthosepion pharaonis. The sequence goes on from CAHIKZ030000278.1 coordinate 1,247,939, forward strand.
TCTGGGTTTATTTAAAGGATATTCCAGCCGACAGTGTGACATTGTCAGCCCAGTTCCATTCTCTGTCCGATAGTTCTTTTTTTTGTTACAAATTCATGACGGTCGTCTTCGAGTATAGAATCCAGAGAATATAGAATATTTCGGAGACAATAGGAAAACGTAGTTCAGGTTAGCAGTGGATATAGCAGCAAAGTAGCAGAGCGTAGTTCTTCCTTCTGTCATCTTCGCCTGACAAGTTGGCACTGATCATTCCGGTAGGGTAAACAAAGATGGCCGCCTTTATACACGACGGATACAATTTTCTGCGGCTTCTGATTGGTTAACCTTCTATTGGTGGACTATAAAGGGAGTTAAGTCATTTTCACTAACTCACTAGTTGCATGATACATACACAAAAAAACTGTAACAATTCTTTGGCATAAGCAGGTAACTTGTAGGTTGATAAGGGAATTGTATTGTAGGAATCACATTTTAGCTCATGTTTGTCACAAGGATACATGTAGTTTAGACCTTCTATCAAACAAACCGGAATATCGATTATTGTTAGAGAAAGTAAGTATTGCAGCCAACTGGCATTTCAAGAGCTCCGCTACATGGCGCAGTTTCAAAACGAAGGGAAATGGAAAACCCATTGTTTGTTCTCTCTATTCAAAAATATAGTAGAGTTAAAATGAGCCTTAACTCCGCTAGGTCAGATTTATTTCCTCTAAGCAGCCTCGGACTATATTTGGCTTATAAGCGTATAAGCATAACATATATACACACACTTATTAAAAGATAATCCCTATTTTTTTCCCTTTTCATTTATCTGTGTATTCATGTATATTTGCTCTCTTCTAATATTGATGATGGTTTATATAATGTGTGTGTGTGTTATATTGCTCCACATATTGAAATCTATAACCAGTCAAAGGTTGAAGACAATATACACGAATGTCCTCATTCGCAAATTCGTTCCAATGCAAAAATGTAAGCGCGCATCCATTGAATAAACAATGTGATACGAACACGCGAAAATGGAAAAAAAAAGGCATTTATATTTAAAATCAGGAGAGAGTATAAAATTCTGGAGCTGATAATAGGGAAAATTTCTTGGGAAATGCGATACGCTCAGGACAGACTCAAGTTAAAGGCTTATGAGAAAACAACACATAGCCAACATAGTAAATAGATGGATTAACCAGTTTTAGGAGAGTTAACAAAAAGACAAAAATTATTAAGAGATATAAAGGACAGGAAATTTTAGAGACCATGGTCGCGTACGTCTTGAAAGGCGTAGAAGAAGAAGAAGAAGAAGAAGAAGAAGAAGAAGAAGAAGAAGAAGAAGAAGAAGAAGAAGGTGGAGGTAGAGAAGAAGAAAAAAGAAGAAAAATGAGGAGGTAAAAAAGAAGGGGGAGGATGAAGAAGAAAGTAGGATGAGGAAAAGAAGGAGGAGGGGAGAAGATAATATGAAGAAGAAGGAGGAGGAGGAGGTAGAGAAGAAGAAGAAGAAGAAGAAGAAGAAGAAGAAGAAGGAAGAGGACGAGGACGAGGGGAATGAGGAGGGAAACAAGAAGAAGAGGAAGAAGAAGAAGAAGAAGGAGGAGGAGGAGGACGAGGGGGATGAGGAGGGAAAGAAGAAGAAGAAGAAGAAGAAGGAGAAGAAGGAGGAGGAGGAGGACGAGGGGAATGAGGAGGGAAAGAAGAAGAAGAAGAAGAAGAAGAATGAGGAGGAGGAGGACGAGGGGAATGAGGAGGGAAAGAAGGAGAAGAAGTTGAAGAATGATGAGAAGTCAGAGGAGGAAGAGAAAACAAATAAGTATCAGGAGGAGGAAGACAAAATGAAGAATAAGGAGCAGGAGTAGAAGAATAAGAAAACCCATCACTGCTTGAATGGATAAAATATTTCCTTACTATTGAGAGTGGTACCGCATAATATCTCTCCGGTACGTATGTCACTAAAATTAAGACCTACTGCAATTATTATCATTTACTTCGCCAAAACAGCATTCAAAGACACATGTTTATGCTCCAAGGGAAATAACGAGTGGTATTATTGTCGGCCGCTGCCATTACTCCTTGTCGTAAAAAATACATTTGGAAAGAAAATGAGATAAATGCAAATGATGTGAAAACTGAATAGATCAAGTAAATAATACTAAACCATTTCGGGTGTCATACCTAGAAAACAATTTATATAAGAATTGCAAAAGGCAAAATCGAAACTAGAAAAAGAAATAATTCGCTCACCATATATTCAACTACAAATCAGTGAACCATCTGTCTACAAATTTAGCACATGTTCTGAAGAAAATTATATAGTCATTTTCTGCTTCTACTTGACCTCTTTTGTTTTGGTCAATAGACAAGCGTCAGACATTTCATCATTCCTCTGAAACTGCTGCCTTCTTCACCAATAAAGGAATGTTGCTTTTATATATACCGGTGGTAGACATATCAATATTTAGCAATATATGAATACCGGAGAATTTACTAAAATTTGAGGAAGCCATTTTGCTACACGTGCTAAAATATCAAGAAAAACAAAACAAAACAAAACAAAAAAAACAAAGCAAAACAAAGCACAAACAATAATAGAAATGGAATATTCAATAATAAAAGGAAGATACATGACTATATAATATTGAAAAAAAATCTAAATCAAAGACATTCAACATGAAACGATAGTAATATATTTCAACACTGACAAATACAACTTAGCTAACACTTGCAAATATTCGTCAAACAAAGTATTTCAGCACTGAAATTATGTCTTACCACGTGGGTCATTTTCTGAAGCAAAAAAAAAATATGATATACTTCTGACAAAGCTGAATTAGAAACTGAAGAAATTCGTATGTCAGAACGCAGAATTTGCTGTTCAATTTCTCAGAATTCTGCGAAAGTTGACAAGAATTTTCTCTGCAATCAAATAAAAGAAAATATACAGAAAAAGAAGAACATCACAAAATCAAGTATCTGTTTTCCATTCTTCTTGTAGAAGGTGAAATTAAAACATTGATCATCTATTACATACTTAATTAACATAGTTGAATATGATTTTAATCAAAGACTAACTGACGCTTCAATTGTTTAAACAATTAAGATATATCTGAAAGTTCGTTTAATGAAACTAAAAGCACCAGGATGTCTGAAAGATTAATAGTAATACCGGATATCTACTACAAAGTTCTACCTAAACGTTCTTCGATAGACGTCTTCAAACGTCATCGCTATCAAATCGAGTCTAAGATTCACAAATAATTTTTTTCATTTGTTACATTTTTATCGATAAAATCAACACCACCGCTACAAAATATACGGCCTAAGCAAATGTAATGTAAGAGCATTGGAAAACAACCATAGATTTTCTAAAAACTTTAGCTTTCTGATGGTCTTTACTATACGTAACACACAAGCGGTATATATTTTTTCTGAACGTTCTACATTTTGACAGACCATAAATTTCAACAGCTCAGTGATAACACGGTTATTTTCATTATTCACATCTCAACAATACGACTGGATTATATCCTGTTACGAAACGGAGAACATAACACTTTTCAAAATTTTGTCATTTTGACAAAATCTTTTTTCCCTGTTTGGCAGGGGCGTATTGTGTGGATTATATCCACGTTATCAGCCAATCGTATGTTAGGGGAGTTTGTTTCAAGCATATAAATCAATGGGAAAATAACACTCCTCTCTTTCTTTTGCTCGAAAATTTTCTGAGTCTATATGAGCATAGTGCCCACAGTGGCAGATTTCTGTCCTGCAGTCCATAGCTTAATATATTTAACTTAAGCGCACATACGCATTACAAAGACACACATTTCCTAATAATAAAATGTTAAACGTCTTTCTTTCTTTTTTGTGTACACGCAATTATATTTTCAGTGTTGTATTGAAAAATATCTCATTGTTATTTGTTCACACTTCCACAGACATTCCATGAATGTATTCAGATTAAAATGCATTCTAACGTGGACTTTTCTTATATGTTTGTACGAGATTATCAATAAGCTAAGACTATGAAATCCAAATTCAACCTATGTTATTACCATGTATTTTCAGATAATCAATTAATGGGATAAAGTATTGCAACATTTACATTTTGTAGACACTATAAAATATAATCAGCTGTATCCCCATACAAAAAGCACATAATATTTATTCCAATTATTGTTTATATGAAAAAATCTAGTTGATTTTGAAAGCTATATATTTCAGTTCATCCGGAAGAAAGATGCCCACATCTGGAAGGATGAAATATTAATTGCCCTACTCCGATTATAATGAATACAACTGTGCCATAACGGTCGAATTAATCAATGTACAAATATATAAACATCGTCTTAGATATTCACTAAAAAACAATACAACAAACATTTGTTCCGCCCAAAAGCACTTATGATTTACTTGAGATTGACTTCAGTCATTTGATGAGAAATCTGAATGTTTTACGATAATGCACATTTATATGCAATTATGTGAATATAGAAAGGAAGATAGCCAAGTGGATGTCATTTACACGCCATATACCATGACGACGTCTTATGATGGCTTCAGCCTGAAAAACTTTCTAATCTGTTTATATGTGCATTGGCGTGCAAAACTATTGGGATTCTGTGGTAAATTAATTACATTAGTTAATTTTACCACAAAATCAATAACGATTAACTTTATATAATTCTCAATAAATTTTATGAAATTTTGAGAGCCAGAAAACAAGTTACTGCATTTTCATCGATGATGTAATATGGATGAATGGGAATCTGAATCATAGTGACGCGAGAAAAGGCCACACAAATATACTGAGCCTCCATCGAAAATTTAACATTTAACTTCATTTCTTACGTTAAAATTATTTTTGTAAAGGTGACATTTATCATTGCAGAAAGTCTAATATCATCAATATAATCTTAATAATTTGTGTTACAAAATTAGGCACGAATAACAGCTCCTGTTCGGCGTGATATTTATTTTATCAATGGGAATTTTTGTAACATAAAACGGATTACTGAATGAGAAATAACCAAAACGGAGGTTGGAAGTAAAATGGTAATCTTTATAACATCAACAAAGTACAATACTCGTCAGCGGCGTGAAGTAGGTAAACCGTTGTTAGGGGTGAACTACTTAGCATATTACGCCCACATACAATGATGTCCAACATATTTAAGGAGATGGGGACATACCAATTAGCGTTCATAGGTACGGTGTGTAGCAGGAATATTTCCCATTCTTCTGGTCTGTAATCGCAAAGCTCTTTTAAATTTAGTGGTTTTCGCCGGAGCATCAGTTTTTTTTTGTTCCCACCAGAGTGATTCAGTTATAGTGAAGTCAGGACCTTGGTTTTGTATTCCAGAAGTTGAACATATTCATCCAGAATGATCCATTTTGTTGTACATGATTTGTGTGGCATTGTGCACCGCAATGGTAAATAATTTTCTCCATCTTCGGAGTCTATCAGAAGATTAGACCTTTGTAAACTACTACAGTTTTCGCTGTTTAGTTTTCCATCAAATATTACAAATTACTAACATCTCTTTTGATAAAATCCCACACTATTACGTGTCAACCACCAAATTACATTTCCGTGGTCGTGTATATTGAACTGTTTCTTTTTCCCACCTTTATTCCTTGATTTAGAATGTAACACTTTTTTTTATATTCATCCATAAAACTGCTTCATCTAACTTTGCAATTCCCATGTTAGATGTTATTTTTACGAGGTCAGTCTTCTACACCGATATCTTTTTTTTTCTTTTTTTTTTTGCTGATATACGTACATATAATTTAATTTTTTTTTAATTTTTCATAATAATCCTCATAGTGTATCAACTAAACATCACTCCTCAATTGTTTGGCTGTTAATGTATGATTGTCTACAAAAGTTTCACTATTTTTCTTTCATCCATATTCACTAACATCTGTCGTCTTCTCAATTTTTGCAGAAAGACTACTCTTGTTGTAGTAGACATTTTCATATGGTTTCAACACTGTTGAAATTCTCATCTATCTGGCCATATCTCGTGCAATCATATTCAAGTTAAAAGGCAATAACTTCATATTTGCTTTAGTCATTGTTTTATCGTAAAACGATGCAAATATCAGAAAAAATGACTTTTCAAGGTATCTTCCGCTCATGTTATTAAGATGAACATTTCGCATATATGAATATGCAAATTATCATGCATTCACCAACTCGGATTTTTCAATTGAACTACATATTCGAATGGCCTTTTTTCCAGATTAAATATTCTTATAGCGATGAGTATTACGTTACATGAGACGTACGACAACACAATTTTTTCTACCAAAAAACGTCCACAATCTTAATATCTTAATAATATAAAGGTGTATAATTACTCCATGTGTTTTGCCTTTCCACTTTTTCACGACAGTGAGCATCTACATTATATATATATATATATATATATATATATATATATATATATATATATATATATATATATATATATATATATATATAGTATGTGTTATATATATATATATATATATATATATATATATATATATATATATGTCACACACACACACAACCACACACACACACATGTATATATGTAAAGATGTATTATTTTATTATTGTATTAAAATTTACATCACAGCTCAGTGTTTGTTTTGTCAATTTCTGCGAACGTGTATCAGAAATGTTTCTTCAACGTCTTTCAACGTCTTTCACTCCAGTTATATATATATATATATATATATATATATATATATATATATTGGGAAAAGCACAAAGTCGGACAATTATTTTTAAGACATTTTTTTTAGGTTTATCCTTTCTTTATATAGATACAACTATTTAAATACTCTGTATATAATATACTGTATTAGCAATATTTACCGGCCTGAATGTCTGAGAAATTTTTATGAAAATTTGAGTCCACTTTCAGGAATCGCACCTGTATCCTATACGGAACAGTCATATAGCCTGACGTGAAGTAACCAATTAGGCCACAGAGGAGCGTTCAGATAGCAAGGTAGATTTCATAATTTTTAAACAGAATTCTCCGATGATTTTATCTCATTCATTCATATAAGCTCAATGCGTATCCATATGTAAACAAATGACGTCATACATTTTGAAGTGGACAAATGCGACAATTATTTTTCAGACAGTTTTTTTTTTATGTTTATACGTTCTTTTTACAGATACAAATATTTAAGTAAATGTTCTGTTTACAATAAACAGTATTAGCAACAATTACTGGTCTTAATGTACGAAAAATTTTCATAGACGTAAAATATTTATGAAAATTTCTCGGACATTCAGGCCGGTAAATGTTGATAATACTGTTTATTATAAACAGTGTTTTTACTTAAATATCTGCATCTATAAAAAAACGTATAAACATAAAAAACTTTTTTAATATATATATATATATATATATATACACTACACAACCATTGAGCAGGTATTAATGAATATGGGAAAATCATGGAGAATTGTGTTTAAAAACAATAAAATCGAAAATCGACGATGCTAACCGCTCCTCCGTGGGCCAATAGGTCAAGGCGCGTCAGGCTATATGATGGTTCCTTATAGGATATAGGTTCGATCCTGTCGGATGACGCATAATTTCTATGAAAATTTCTCGGACATTGAGGCCGGTAAATGTTTCTAATACCGTTTATTAGAATCAGCGCATTTACTTAAATACTTGTATCTATAAAAAAACGTATATATACACACACATATGCATATACATATATACATACACACAGACCACCTCTCTCTCTCTCTCTCTCTCTCTCACACACACACACACACAGACACACATAATATATATATATATATATATATATATATATATATATAAGGTTTATGACTTTGTAAATTTTCTCTATGCATGTATGTGTATGTGTGTTTCTACACAAAAGTACGCATATTGAAAAATAATTGTAAGCAAGTAATTTTATATATGAATGTGTATAAGCATCTTATATACCAATGGTGCTTGTTTACAGTGTGGCACAAAATTACCTGAACAAGCAAGATAATATTAAAAAAAACATATATATTTTCCATTTAAACAAGAAATCTTAATTAAACTATATATCCATTGAGATAAATCTTCATTAATCGGATTACAAATATTTTCCTTTTTAAATAATCTTGATGGATCAAAAAATATTAATAAAAATTAAAAAAAATATGATGCGCAAAAGTAATGGACTCATACATTTAATATTTACCTGCTCCTTCTTTTGAAGTTAGGACGCAGACCAGTCTTTTTCTATAAAGCTGTAGAAGTTTCTGGCAGAAGTGCGTATTAGATACTACTATTCTTTTGGCAAAACTCTCAGTATAGTGTTACCCGGTCTTCTAGTATGTACTGCTTTCTTTAACTTGAACCTCAGATTTTCAAATGGATACCGATAAGGATTTGACTATGCCATGTCATATACTTACATTTCTTTTTCAAGACCATTCTTTTGTGGACATGCTTCGAAGATCTGAATCATAATACTGTTGAATATCTACCCCTAAACTAAACCCATGTTCGGAATCGAGAGCAAGACACTCTCGTTATATTTATTGTTATCTATCAGGGTCCATTGTGCCGTCAATTCGTACAATTTTGTCCGTTCCTGCAGCAGCAAAACACCTGCCAAAGCATTAACTGTTGGCAACAAATTGTTATTTTCTTAAGCCTTATTAGGAGATTGCCAGAAACACCAACTATCGTTCCTCTCAAAAAGATCTAATTTGGTTTCATCCTACGAAAAGAATCTGAAAAAATGTTTCTAGATATTTAATACGTGATTTGCCACGGCTTTTTCGTAAGCAGTCGCTTATTTCTAGGCATTCCGACAGAAAAACCAGTAGCACTGTAGTGGTATGCACAATGATCCCAACATTGTTCTGGGTGCCTTCGAGAATCACAGATGTCACAGCAGGATTCCCGATTATTTAAAGCTTCCGGGAGGTCTTTTTATCTTGGCATAATTTTTAAATTCATTCTCTATCAGTAGACTTTTACAACACATGAGCTTTATTGATTGACACATTTTAATTTTTAATTAATGTTTTGACTCCAGTTTAATAAAAATATTAAAAGTGGTTGTAATTCTTTAAATAAAGGTTCGTAATGAATATTTCGTTTAATTAAGACTTGTTGATTACCTATAAAAAAAGAAATATTTTTTTAAATATTATCTTAGGGGTTAACTTAAATTTCCGAAACACTGTATATGAATATTGTACATGTGAAAGATGGCCAGCACGTTCGTAGATATACACAAGCACGTGATAACACACATTAACATGCAAACATACATTTTAATGATATATTTATGTAACCAGCGTTTCATTTGTCAGCTGTCTTACTATCAGTGACATTTGTTACAATCTCGGTGCACACCTGTTAAAATATCTATGATCCGTGACGTCATTGAATCCACAGGATCTTACAGTGATTTCTAAGCCAGCCCTATGTAAAGAAACGTCAAATAGTGGAATATTCATAACATAAAATTGCAACGAGGTATATTTTTTTTTTTAAATTTATTTCTTTGAAATATCTACAGATATTCGAACGTACTCGGAACATTATATATTCTATTTCATTACACATTCTGTTTCCACATTCTGTTCAATGCTTAAACGCTCTCTTCCGGCATTGTTTATTGAGATTTCGCTCGAATATTTATATATGTTGATAAGAGTGAGCATTATGTATACTATTATATATGTATAATATTGTGTTATGCTAACGATTACTGAGTAGATGGTAAAGTTATGCTTAAATTATTCCATGGGATATTGAGGAGAAATAATTCTGTATCTGTTATGGGAACTTACTCATAATAATAATTGTTGTGGTAGGATCCACTTAATTTGCATAGTGGAGTACCGACCATATAAATATGGTTGGTACAGGGAAGAGAGGGAGGAATCAAGAGATTCAACCAGAGACTCTGCCCGACTGCGACTTAGTCAACACATTCTCCAGGAACGGTCTTAACAGGAATATGCAAAAGACTATATGTAAATATTGTGTACACATTCTTGTTTCAATACATTTTATTCTAAGTACTTTTTGTGTTGCACTATTATTCCATGCATTAGTCAAGTTTCAACAATAATAATAATGGACTATTCCTGACATTATAAATACTGCACCTCAGAAGAGGTATGATAATTTTGTAAGACGAGGAGAGATAATTGGGAGCATATTGTAAGGACATTGTATTAGTGATACATGTCCAGACAGCCTAGTTCACTCTAACCAAATCTGATAGTCTTTACTAATACTTCTAATTCTTTGTATTATATTTCTGTTGTAATATATCTTTGTATTCCATACCTGTGTTCGTGTTATTCTTTCATTGGTTCTAACCTTGGACCATCACCGTGCTACAATGGACTTGGACCATAACAGTACCCCATTGAAGATTTGGGTTTGTTTTATAATAGGCTTTCTTATTTTGTTAAACATTAATTATCATTGATTACTTTATTATTGTTGTAGATTGATTTTATTAAGTTTGTGTTTATGTGTCCATTCATGTTTCGTTCTTTTGTTTGTTATTTACTTAATTTGCTTAATTGTTATTTATTGATTCCGATTGTTTTGGTTTCTTTATTTTTTATTTTATTTTTATTTTATTTATATTTGTTTATTTTTGGTTCGTATTTCGTTTTTGATTTTAATTAAGGTACTTAAATTTATTTTCGTCTTTGCATTTTAGTTGAAATCTAAGCCTTTATATCGCTGTAATTTATATTCCCATACGCTCTGTCCTTGATATTGTACAGTTTAACTCACAAATATAGCGTAACTCTCTCTCTCTCTCTCTCTCTCTCTCTCTATATATATATATATATATATATATATATATATATATATATATATATATATAGACGCGTGCGCGCGTGCGTGTGTTGTTTTTTTGCATGCGCGTGTGTGTTATTACGTGCGTTTGCGCGCGTACGTGATTCAGCATGCGCGCGAACACAACAAATATACACATGGTCAGTTTTGTTGGATATGTTTTTATCAAGAGCTGTTGAAATATATGAAATAGGAATTTAGTTTCTTATCGAAATGTTCTTGCGGAAACTCTTTGATAAATTGATTGTTTCTGAATAATTCCAAATAAATGTTCAGTTTCTCATCAAGAACCAAATAATCCAAGAAGACAAGATTCATTTACAAATGATAATTGAATTAATCTATGAACTGATAGTTCATAAATTTAAAGATTCGAAGGTAAATTCAATTACTCATTACGGCAATCGAAATATTGCATTTCTATTTCGAAATAAAATTACCAAGTATATTTTTATTCTATACATAAATGTGTAGTATTGATGACACGTAATTTTATATAACACATTCACTAACAATCAATGTTGTTCTCGTTCAGAAATATCTAACTGTATAATAAATTTTAATAAATGAAAGTTAACATTAATATCTATATTACACATTCTTAGAAACATTTCCAGAATAAAAAACATCTCCAGAATAAAAATGGCGTCTCTCACTATATTTGTTGATACAACTAAAATCTGTGTTACTATGATTAAATCGGAGTCATGCAACAAATTTCCGTAAATTGCATCGTACATGTCGAGATTTCAGGCCTAAAAATATTTTCAAAATTGTAGGTCGACTAATACGGTGTGTATAAAATGCAAATTGTTACCACTGTGTTCTAAAGCAAGTGGGGCAACACAACTAGCAATTACTGTACACCACTTTTCGTACATCCACCAGTCGGCCAGAAATATACCCTGCTTGTGTTTGTTCAAAATATTTGTCATATTAACACAAAAAGTAATATCAAAGAAAAAACAGTAGCATAGGGCCAAATGAGTGACAATGTGTTTTTAAATGAAATACGATGCGTAGCAGTACTCTTAAAAAGTTACCTAGTATGATGTATAATCTACGGTACTAATATTTTATAGACGTTGATGTTGACTTTAATGTGTTTATCATTAAAACTGGCGACATTTAAATATTCCGATAAAATATAATGGTACCCACCGGTGGGCTGCAGGTTGTTTTCTATACAACGCATAAAGAATGATATTACGGTTAGTGTCTCAGTGTACAGGTAAGTGGTGTGATATCAGGTAAGTTTGTCACGTTATCGTACACTGTAAATTAACATTATTTATCTGTAATCCTGTTTGGGCAAATGGCAGACTACGTTACCTTTTGGGTTCTACCTTTGCGGTTGCTTAAATTTGAGCTAAAATAGTGAAATCTGCTTCTTCGCCAGGTTCGACTTTAAATTTGCGGTAATTTTATAAAAACGGTTATCAATTCAGTGTGACATATATTTTGTCTCTCACTTTTTCAGACATTAGCCTAGTTGATTAAAGCTTTTCTTTGTACATTTGTGAAAATATTAATAGTAAGTTCAATCGATGGACCAAGAGGTATGTACTTGGAATTAGTGGAAATGGGTTTAGCAAAATGTAAGTAGCACTAAAATAAGAACGCTACAATCCCAAAATATTGTCTGTGGTACTAGAGCACTCTCCCCTATAATATAAATCAAGATTTCAGTTCGAAATTCCACGCAGGTCACATTTATCGACATATAAATAATGGAGCCTAGAATGCAAAATAATGGAAACTTTGTGGTTTAAACAATGAAAAATGTAGTTCGCATTTATTTAATACAAATAATTATAACCACCATAATTATAACCAACACACACACACACACACACACACACACATATATATATATATATATATATATATATATATATATATATATATATATATATATATATATATATATATATATATGTATGTATGTATGTATAGAGACATTGAGAAACAGGCAGACAGATTTTATTAAAAACCACTAAGAAGGTACTGCGGTTAAATTTTATTATTTATTTTTTATTGTGTCTTTTTCTTTTATTTTCTTTTTATGAACTTACATTATGTAGAAATGGCCCAAACGATTTCTTCATCCGAATGAATTTGGAGATAATTTAGTCCTTATTAAGGATCGTTTAACTTTTACTTTTACTTAAACAGATGGATTTTTTTGTATATATCTAGAGTTATAGAAATGTTTTATTTTCAAAAGAGGCTCATCAATTTGTTACCGTGCTCATATTTGATATCATTGTGTGTGAGCTTTTTTATTTTTTTATTAATAATGCTTCCACTAGGTTAAACTTTTTTTTTACATGTGGATGAGTCTCTTTTATGTGTATTATCAACGAGCATATTTCGAATACTTTATGCTAGGTCTACGTGTTTAAATGAAACATAATTAATATGTGGTCAGAGAGATGTAACGTAAGTCTTTTGTTAGGTAGTATATTTCAATTATTTATGAATTTGTATCGATCAGGAAGACATTTCCGTAAAGGACATATGAAATTGTGACTAATATTAGATCTCTGATATTCGGATCTTCCAGGTAAGTTATTACTCTTGACAATGAATTTAGCTGTCATAATTTTAATATAAGATACCATGTGATGAATAATATGTTACATTGCGCAGTGTTCAAGTCGGTAGCCAGTGGAATGAGAGATAAATTTTATACAACTGTCTCACAAATCCATGTTCCATGGAATTAAATAATACTGTGCGTGTGGCAGGTTCATCGATGTATAAGATAAGAAAGCATTTGCGAATAAAACGAGATCATTTATAGAATAAAATTAATGATACGTCAAATAAATTTTCATCTGGATTGTGGTGAACAGAACGTATAGAACTAGTAGAACTTTAATACGACAGGAAATGTGTATTATTTTTAAAGGAATCTCTACAAGATCTGCGACATATTTTTACTAGAATATTTTTAGAGCGAGATGTAGAAATGCAGAGAGATATATTCTTATATTTTTCATAGACTACACAAAAGTACTTAAGGTACAGCTGAAAGGTATATTTGAACTGCTAGGAAAATGCGGTTTATTTAGGATTAGGAAGGAGTAATCTGGGATATTTAAATAGGAACGGAGATCACTTGAATTATAATCGGAAACATGAATATTAATATTCTCCAAGGCAATAGCCGTAGAACTCATTAAATTAGCTAAGGAGATTATTTTAACAGACTGCGGAACTGTGAAGGGGTGTGATAGTAAGCGAAAGGATATTACTTTGAACAAAAAAAAAACATGTGAATTGAGATGAAATTCAGATCAAATATGGATTTAGCATCCGACATTTTGATAGGATATAGGAAACGTTTATAAATATTATGGACTTCGCTTTTCTTAAAGATTCATCAGAGAAGAAAATATGGAAAAAATAGTAGTTTTATTCTTGTGTTGCTTCGTAGTCATTGCTGAATCAGACTTCACGTGCCTTTGACTTGGCAAGTAGAGTCACTTTGTATAATTTATCTTTGTACTTGTATCATAATTCTAGTTTGTCATTGCAGGATTCTCATTATTATGTATATTTGGATGCATTCGTGAGTATCTGTGTTTACAGGATATTATGTATATTTGCAGGGTTGAAAATGTGGTGCTCTGAAACTACTGAATGGCAAAAGGACATAAAACGATGAATATATATTTCTCAACTGATGCTTCTCTGAACGATATAGTTTAGATTTATTTATTAGGAAATAACATGTTTTATTTTCCCTGTTTAAACAATCTACCTGATACGACACAAGTTATTAACAATAATAAAGATATATAATTTGTATCCTAAAACTATGTCGTGAATATATTACATCGGTAAGTTAATATAATTTCCATTGTAAAAAACAATGAGTATACTAAACATTGTCAGGATGTAAATGTGCACTTTATGAGTTACGGTTGCGACTGCCCAAATTATTTATGATTTGGATAATAAGAAAGACAAAAAAGAGAAGAGAAACTCTCTGAAATATTTTTGGTGTAAGATAGGAAATAACAGGAAGGAATCGGCTGTTTGCACAAGATGAAAGGCTGGACATTATAAAGAATATAGGGCAAAAGAAGTCTGATTCATTTATTGAATGTTATTAATAAAAATGATAGAAGACATTTAAAAAGAATCTTTCCACATGATTGTTTGCTTTTGGCGCGAACAATAACTCATTTTTGTCTCTTACCGAATGTCATATAGAGGCGGAAAGAAGCGAATGAATTAATGACTGCTGACAAAAGATTCTTGAATAGATAGTGCGTTAATACAACTTATTAACATGGCTTTTTTTTTCCTATTTGTGTTGTGACTTGATATGCACTAATCTTTTCTCCCAGATAAGGGTGACGCGTTGAAAAAAAAATTCTGCGCCAGATATATACGAACAGCGAAACCTCAGATCAAATGGTTAATGAATAATGGATTATCATAAGCGTGTTTTCTTGAACAAATATCTTCCCGGTAGAGCTTAAGATTTCATCCATATTAAAAACACAAGACATGTTTCATTGACAAAATACCCGATTAGTTATGGAAGCCAGCAATGAAAAACGGAGATCTAGAAGCCCCAGTCGCAGGTTTTCTGATCCCATTTCTATGGATATGTAGTCATTATGTAAAAAAATATATTGAGGTATTTCTGCTTTTTATGATATATAAGATGGAAATATATTGATTCATCTGTTGCGAATGTTAATATGTATGGATAAAATACAATATAAATATATACAAAAAATACTGTTAGAGTTTCAGGATTATCTTAGTACTGAAATGAAGTAGTTTTCTATACTGCCTCAAGAAAAACCTGCCCTTCGACAATTGTATTTTTATTTTTCCAAAAGAGGGATGTTAGTTTTACAGAAAGTGCTTCTGACCTCAGTGCATTTTTTAAATTGACTATCATGACAGAATTTTTAAAATGTCTTTTAAATCTTAATAGAATTTGACGCGTATATATATAATGCCATTTTAGACAACTTGGACAAAATACAATATATTATTAGGATGTTTTTGTTCTTTTAAAATAAGTTTGATTATCGATAAACTTCTGCCAAAAAAACGATCAAAATAATCGTTATAAAGGAGATTGATTTTTAGGTCAAAAGAAGGTTTCCTTTATTTTGAAAATGAATTCACTCGCACTATTCTAGAATATATATGAAGACATATCTTTATATTTTAAATGTATATCTGTTGTCCCTTATGTACAAGCAAATAAGAGTTTCATGTTTGATAAATGTCTTATTTTAGCAATTGATTTACACAGATTTACACAGAGCGCTGACTATGGCTATAAAATGTTTCCAGCATCTACGCCTCTGACCTGGAGTGGCACCCGCTATTTATTCTTGTTGTTCTCATGTTCAGATTGACTGCAGTAGTAGCACTTGTTAGGGTTCAATCTATGGGCAAATAGTTAAAACCCAAGATGGCGTCATAACATTTTAGAAGTATAATTGTTTATACTATATTTTCTAAGAAAATGGGTTAAAATGATTATCCAAAAACCATAGGCCAGTAGCAAATCACTCCATCACATCTGTCCTGACGAAATTTATTTACTCTTTTCTCGACGAAAACAACATTCTTCACCTGGAATAGAATGGCCGTCAAAGATGTTCATATTGTTGCAAAGATCAACTACTAATAAATAAAATGTTTCAAGGATATCGCAGGAAAAAGGTAGAAATCTCAGCTTACACAGAAGACCTTAGAGCCTTTTAGGAAATGTACAATATCACAAAATTAATATTTTCCAATCAATGAGTCACGTTCACGGCCACTGTAATAACATCCTACTTCGTGATCCCTTTGAAGATTTTTTAAGTAAAGCTTCTAGATAAGACAAGATGGTAAATAGAAACGTGCGACATCATCTATGTGACATTTACATACTTCCTCGCCAAGCTACGCGATATTTCCAGTCTTCCTCACCAAGCTCAGAGATTCTTACACTTTTCTTGTCATTTTCTCTATTACTGCTTTCATCTCTCTCCCACACGCAAAGACATAACATTTCTTTTCATCTAAATATACAACCAGAAACATGGAAATTTAACACGTTAAAAATATTTATTTGTAAAGACGCAAAAAATAAATATTTTATATTTTTATATTTAAAATACATTCTCACTTTTTTTTTGTTGGTGGTCGATTCAAATCAGCACCAATATCATACAAAAAAAAACATCTCCAACTTGATTCTTTATTTTCACGAAGAGTATATCTTAGTCTCCATTTTCTTCAGGGCATCAATGTTAATAGCTCTCTAGAAGTTATCTCCCTTGTTAAAAAGTAAAATTTTCATCTGCCCTTTTTATACAGCTTGCTCACACCATAAACATTAATAGATAATTTCCACTGTTTTATATATGGCATTCGAGTGTTAAATTTTTCCAGGTCTTCGTTCTTCACAATGCAACCTAAAAATGCCAATCAATACTCATTTAATCATTACTTCATGCAAGATAATAAAGCCACTAATAAGTAAGGTGTTACTGAGTGTGAATGGACATGAGAAAAAAAAAAAAAACAATATTAAGGAAAAAGAACAATAAAACAACAGGAGTTAAGAAAACAAAAGCTGAAGATTGCCATTGCATATAAATTTTTGAAGATCAATTTTGCCTGGAAAGGCGACTTCCATCAGTGAGAAATATATTAGAAGAAACATTTAGCATATAACTCGTGGTTACATATATGAATTTCAACTGTTGAACGATGAGAAATAACTGCCAATCTATCTTTCTTCATTTTTATTGGGTCATCTCATTTCAGGACAAAGGCGATCATGACTCTAGAACTTCCTCTATCTCTTGTAGCTCTCGGCTTGTTCCTTCACTCTGCTTCCTCCCGAGACGACGGTCTGTCATCTACCTGCTCAAGCTGGTTAGGTATGTAATGCCCTGCTTTCCTTATTCTTACTTTCCCGCTATTCGACGCGTGAGAATCAGATTCTGCAGGCCCTACTTCCTCATTATGTGTCCCAGTAACTTCAGCTGCCTCTTCCTGATGTTAATTATATGACTGCTCCTTGTTTGCAAACTATAATCGCTCATCTTTGCTCACACACACAGATCATGATATTCTTAACATCCTTCTGTAAAACTACATATCCCCAGACGATGTTCTGTCATCTACCTGCTCAAGCTGGTTGGGTATGTAACACCCTGCTTTCCCTTTTCTCTCTTTCCCGCAATTCGACGCGTGAGTATCAGATTCTCCAGGCCCTCCTTCTTCATTATGTGTCCCAGTAACTTCAGTTGCCTCTTCCTGATGTCAATTATATGACTACTCCTTGTTTGCAACGTCTATCATCCCTCATCATTACTCACACACTCAGTTCATGATATTTTTAACATCCTTCTGTATAACTATATATCTGTCACCTCGAGTCACTTTTTCATCTTTCTTCGTTATCAATGAAATACTCCTTTCTCGCAATACTCTCCCCAGGTTTGGAATGCGTCTTTGGACATCACAATACGTCAACGGATCTCAGTGTCACACTTGCCGTCCTCTGTCAAGATGATTCCCTGATATATAAACTTAAGCGTCTGTTTGATTCTATTGTTCCCGACCTGCAAATCGCATTTCGTGCTCTTCCTCTTACTGATGACAATGCATTTTGCCTTCTCGTATTTTATGCTTAATTCTCTCTTCTCACTCTCCGTTGCTACCTTCCGTAGGAGATTGTGTAATTACTTTTCCGTGTCTGCTATCAATACTGTGTCATCTGCGTATCATATGCAATTCAATACTGTGCTGAAATTCGTAAATTTACCTACAAAAGAGGCAATATCTACATAGCATTTTCAATGAAACTCTTTATAGAAAAAGCCAGAGAAAAGCTACCTTACGGTAGTATAAACTGACTGAGAGGAAATTCCAGGTCACGTGCCATCACATTGAGGATTATTGTTTGGATTATTTTATCAAGAATATATATATATATATATATATATATATATATATATATATATATATATATATATATATATATGAATGACCTGTTTCACATGTTTTATGTAAGTGTTTTTTCCATTTCAAATTTCTTTTGAAATCTTGCTCACTTGTTCTTTTCTGTCCATAATATTCTCAGCATCTAACTGTAGAATCACATTTCTGTCGGCTCAAGATTCCATTACACAGGGAAGGAAAATCTGGTGCATTAACATTCATAGCGTTCTATAAATGAAACGCGGATTCTTTTCTTCTAGCAGTGTTTATTTTTCCCCAGGGCAAGAATTATAACAAAAACATATAATCGCCATGAATCTGTCAGACTATCGAATAACAATATATAGCAGCGGATGTCTTTTATTGAGTTTAAGGAAATGCATACTAATATTCAAGCGTACAAAAAGATTCAATGAACATAACAGATAGATAAACGTAAAATATCGACAAAAATGAAATAACTAGTGATTTCGTCTTGCATTGCTTTTACATTTGAGAAAAAAATATTTGGTTGTTGCTTAATTATTAGGCGTTTTTAAAATAATATTTATTATGAAAAATTAAAATAACAATACAACGATAACATTTCCAAAGATTATTCCGTAGCGTATGATTATCGACACGCATTTTTATAACCTCAAAATATTTTTTTAAAAATTATAACCTGAAAATAAAATACTTTTATTAAAAAAAAGGTTAACAAAACAACAACTTTTTCTTAAAAAATAACTCACCTACAAAGATGCCTGATAATTATGCACCAAACCAATATTTGAATGGCCAGTCCTCTAAATTCTTCTTTACTTTTCACATTGAAACATAGGTTTTCGCCCGTTTATATAAAAGGTATGATGAATACAAGACTAGATTATTTTGTGTTTCTCCTATACATTAATATTGGTCTCAAATGTGTCTAAAAACTTATATAATCTTTTATAGGTCTAAGCAAATATGTTATTTTCTGAGATGCGTGAAATATTAAAAACAAATGCGTCTTCATATAAATTCAAGTCGGTGCAATTTATCTTATTTAATGATAAGATTTTCAAGATGATGACAAAGATATTAAATAAGGAAAAAAACAAAAGATTTCTGGTACATTTTGGAAAGAATCCAAGTAAAAAAATTCAATTATTAAAAACTATGTATATTGTTGTGATATTGTTACTTTAAAGTGTATATTTCCCTGACACTTTTGTTCAATTTTTGACGTTTTTATTTATATTCGTGTATAAATGTTTCGATATTGACTTCAGCGCTAAGAATTAATCTTTAATATTCAATAATAACTTGATGGAATATTGCTTTCATTTTTCTCTTAACCTTGCGAGATCGATGGCATTTTTGAAGTATGATATTTAATAAAAGCAATATTTTCGAAATCCACATACTTATATACATACCCATTCAAATAAATGGGCAAGTTAAAAATGTGAAGTGTCGTAAATTCAAGCGAAAGGTTATTTGAAGAATACAAACCTGTAGGGTCATCCAAAACAGAAATAGTAATGGCGTAATTGACTGGTAGGCGTGACCATTTTTTAAAACATATAGTATTCCTAAAATAGAAGTCAATTTAACTTTGTTTGGCTGGCTATGAATTCAAGTCAAGAAAAAAATCTGTTGACTTTTCCACGCGATACTTCCGAAAATCTCCTCTCTCTCTCTCGCGCGTGTACACACACACACATATATATATATATATATATATATATATATATATATATATATATATATATATATATATATATATATATATATATATATATATATAACAAGAGGTCACACTTTAATTTGGGAACGCCATGAATTATATTAACGTTGATTAATAAGTCAAATGCACGAGACGAATGATTTACGAATGAAAATCAAACAGCACAAAAATAAAATGCCGGAATTATTCCTACATATCTCATTTTCTGATGAAGTTTTAATAAAAGTGAAATTATGCTTTAACATATCTACATATAGATGGAGACCTTGTGTATAAGTGAGTGTGTGTATAAGTGTATGTGTTTTTACGTGTATGTGCGGAAATGTGTATGTAAGTTTGTGATAAAAATTTGATGATTAAAAAAGTGTCCATCACCTGTTGTTAACGGCAGTAGAAACAGCCTTATATTTTTAGTTTTAACGACTCCAAAAACAAACTTGACTCATTTAATCGTCCTAGTGATCACAACTTGTCTTCTAAAAGCATTGCTGCTGCTAACCTCTAGCGGAGTTTCCCGTTAGCCGGCCTACCGTCTTCCGCAGATATGAACTGTAAAGTTTATAATGAATCAATTTTTGGTCGGTTCTAGTAAATGTCGTTCACTTCTTATAGCTCGATAGTTTCTCCCACAGAAACTATTTGTGAAATATATATATATATATATATATATATATATATATATATATATATATATATATATATATATATATATATATAATGTATTAATACAATATAGTAATCCGTATTGAATTTCCAGAAGGATATAGATCCAGAGCGAGCTTTGTGTCAAAAGTCTGAGAAAAATTATTATTGCTGACACATCTGATTTGGGATATCTGATAGGTATTTAGATAATCCTGATAATATTTTAAAAACTATGCAATTTTATTTGTCCTGATCGGACCTTTTCGATCAGTCACTTTCCTGTAAGCTGTGTTTTTTTCGACCTCTATTTTCATGGGAATCATTCTGATGAACTTTCCTTCTTTTTATCCCAAATTTCCGAATATATATAAAGTATAACCGTATGTTATTTATTAACATTTTCTTTAGTTGCACTTCTCGATTGTGAGTTTTTCTTCTATTTTACTGCATTTTATCCAAATTTATTATTAAAAATTTTAAGTGTAATGCCACTGGTTATCTCCTGTCTTCTTAACTTTTGTTCATTTGTTGTCAGTTGTCCTTAATTCTCGCTTCTGATTTCTTAATTCTCGCTTCTGTTTTCTTAATTCTCGCTTCTGATTTCTTAATTCTCGCTTCTGATTTCTTAATTCTCGCTTCTGTTTTCTTAATTCTCGCTTCTGTTTTCTTAAGAAATTAATTAAGAAAACAGATGAGTTGATGTTTAAAAGAAATTGAATTCCACAAACCGGGTTTATATTAACCAAAATTAACTTTTAGCGAAGAAGTTGGGCTTCATAGATTCTTGTGACGTGATGGTTATTTTAAGGACTTATCAAATCGTGACGAAGTTTGATATTTATGAATTTTTTTGATCATGTGGATAGCTCGAGAGAAAGTGAACCAATTTTAAGCACGTTGAATTTTGAACAGGACAACTCGAAGTCAACCGTGCGGACGTAATCACATTATTATTTATGGACCAATCAGAAAGCATTGTTTAGAACTGAACTCTGGAGCCGATTGTAAAGTGTTTAGTCCAAACCGAGAATTCTTGGCCGTGATCCACATTTAGCAGTCTTAAAACATAAAATGTAGAAATCTAATCTAATACACACGCGCGAGCGCACACGCACGCACGCACGCACGCGCACACACACATATATATATATATATATATATATATATATATATATATATATATATATATATATATATATATATATATTGTGACGTAGCCCTGATTTCATTAACTATATAGGCGTAAGGCTAAAAAGCACCCCAAAGTAAAACCTCAAATTCTAGTCGGAATTTAGTTAGATATAAAAGAAAAATAAATAAATAAAATAATATAGAAATTTAATCCAATGCTTTCGACTTGAGAGCGAATATGTTCCATGATCAGCCATACCCTCCTCTTCTCTTCATAAATTCTTTCCCTCTTTATCTTCTCTTCCACCCACAAGCCAACGGCCCTTGAACTTTGAAGTGACCCGACGCGAGAATGACCTTGTTCCAAAATTTCGCATCTATCAGGCGTTTGACTATAAGTGAATTCAAGGCACCATCAGGATCTCCTGCTGCGATTCACGTGATCAGAACATACTAAGCATGAATTGAACTTTTGACCATCACACAAACACTGCGTGATTTGCGCCAGATCCTCTTGCGTACTCGGTCAAGGACGAAGGAAACCCACGTGACTAAAGAAGTATTTTAGTTTTCCTCTGACCAGCGGCAGTTAAACGTCGCTGGTGAACTCGTCCCACTGAGATGAAGAAGACAGCAAAGTCTGTCGACTAGGGATGAAAGGACTACGATGAAACTGAATCAACACAACCAAAAGCCTGTACGAGTTGCTGTGGACCATCGAACACTTGTGAAAAAAAAGAAATCCAGGAAAATTGCCGACCGGCCAAAATATTGTTTTAGCATAAGAACTCTCGCTTCGGCGAATCAGAACTTTGTGTGAAAATATCAACTCGACTGAAAGATAAATTGATTCTCTTGGTTTGATCTGTTTTTATATATGTATGTATTCGCTCGCGCCTTCTGTTCTTTAATGGTCCCCTTCCCCTTTGTTAAATGAATGTTCTTTTTTTATTTCTTTATTATTTATATATATTTATAAATAAATATTTTATTTTGAAATCCATCGTCTTGTGTCTGTTCTTTGTTGATTTCTTTGTGTTGCTGCCATTTCTGAGTGAAGATCGAGAAAAGATCCCACGTTTTCCTTTTTTTTTTTAAACCCGTGGTTCACCTATATGCTACATGTTAATAATATATATATATATATATATATATATATATATATATATATATATATATATATATATATATATATATATATAAAGTGTACATAGTTACTTTAATCCTCTCTAGAATTATGTCGCGGGCTAAGCATTTGGTATATATTTTTTTTTTATTTAATCACTATTAATTTACCTTAATGCAAGATTTCTTAAGGCTACTCTTTCAATGTACAATATACAATTGCCTCATAATCTGTAAATTTAGAAATCGATGGTGTTATTTTTAAATAACATTTTCAATATTAACCATAGGTTCTCTCTCTCGATATATATATATATATATATATATATATATATATATTATATATATATATATAAAAAATTATAAAAAAATTATAGTATGTTATAAAATCACTACAAAAATAGCCATTTTGTTTCAACACACTCTGTGTCTTATCAAGTGATGATGTTAAAAATAAAATAAATGGTTTTAAAAGTTTCAGATTAATTAACGATCCTACACTGGGGGGAAACATTGTTAAAAAAGCTAGAATAACCAATCAAAAACGAAGTATAGAAAGATTCAAAAGCTTGACAACGAAATCCTGCTCTAATAGCTATTCATATCTTTAAATACGTGTAATATTAAAAATAATTTATACTAACTAATAATTATAAATTTACATGATAAAATTTAATATTAAAATTAAAATATTAATATTAAAATTAAAAACTGAAAGTTGAAACAAAATGGCTATTTTTGTAGTGATTTTATAACATACTTATGTTATAATTTTTTTATAAAATAATTATATCTGCTCTACTTTGTATTGAGCACTCTTTTAAGAATAGTAATTGTTGGTTATTGAATTCATTCCGTGTATACCAATTATATACTTTATATTATATATATATATATATATATATATATATATATATATATAACAAATATAGCGCCAGTTTGTCTACATTGCGCAGATCAGTAGGAAATTTTCAGCGATTGCGCAGGTCAGTGTTGCCAACATTGTGTGAAAATCTTATGTGAATTGAATTGGACGGTTTTTGAAATATTAGAAAAAAGTTATCTCGATAATAATTTGGCACGCAGTGTATATATGGAAAGAGAGACTAGAGAG
>CAHIKZ030000278.1:1280000-1300000 GCA_903632075.3 Acanthosepion pharaonis
TACTGCTAAGCGGTGATTGGAGAATAGATATATGAAATTTTATGACATTTTTCATCGTTGAAGATGAAAACCTGTTCGACTGAAGAAATATAAAAGGTATCTCTCAAATAATGGGTGTCTACACACAAATAATAAAAGTAAATAATGAACACAGAAAATCTTCTTGTTCTTATTCTTCTTCCCCTTCTTCTTCTAGATCTTCTTCTTCTCCTCTTCCCCCTTGTTGTTCTTGTTCTTGTTCTCCTCCTCTTCCTCCTTCTTCTTCTTGTTCTTGTTGTTGTTGTTCTTCTTCTTCTCCTCCTCCTCCTCCTCCTTCTTGTTCTTGTTCTTGTTCTTCTTCCTCTTCTTCTTCTTCTTCTTCTTCTTCTTCTTCTCGTCCTCCTCTTCCTCCTTCTTGTTCTTCTTGTTCTTGTTCTTCTCCTCCTCTTCCTCCTTCTTGTTCTTGTTCTTGTTCTTGTTCTTGTTCTTCTTCTTCTTCTTCTTCTTCTTCTTCTTCTTCTTCTTCTCTTTCTTGTTCTTCATCTTGTTCTTCTTGTTCTTCTTCTTGTTCTTCTTCTCCTCCCCCTCCTCTTCCTCCTTCCTCTTCTTGTTCTTGTTCTTCTACTTCTTCTTCTTCTTCTCCAACGAATTTCCAAATAGTTGGAAATATGTGTGCGTGTTTTTTTTTTTTGTTTGTTTGTTTTTTTTTGAATAAGGAAAAATTCATGTGTTTCTTATAGTTAAATTGTTATGTCAATTGAGAGAGAGAACTCCATGGTTTTTCACAGAAACATTTTCGCTTATATTATCTTTGATTTGGTATAACTTATTTGGCAAAATATAGGGCTAATGTCCCTTTGCCGTTTACCACAGATTTGATTTCTGAACTATTTTTTTCATGGACTAGCCAATCTAAATTAAACTAAGACAGCCCATATGTGGTTTATACTACAACTATGCTGAATGAATCTTTGTTTCAATTTTCTGGGAGAGAGCGCATTACCTGAGTTAATATACAATAAGAAGAAGGCCAGAATCTCTCGCAAGATGACTTCGTTTTATCTTAGTAAATGACCTCTTCTAAGTAGATCCGTTTAACACAAAAGGCGAGGATCAACACGTGGTAGGGTTTACAATCACTTTTCCAATATACCGCTAGCTGAGATTGCACCCGCAGGCCGATAAACTTAAGATTTCATATTTCGGAAAAATCTGTCATTATGAGGTTCGAAGCCGGGCCTTATGTCTTGAAAGTGAATGTTCTAACAACTCGACCAGATTTAGACTAGAACTCTTACTCCAAAAGATGAATATTTGCATTCTTACGGGCATTATTGCGAATGTTAATGGAAAAGACTAGACAAGAATTTGAATAGTTCGTCGATTGCAACTTACGCACCGAAAATCGTTACGATAACTGCAAAAACGGATAGGAAAAAAAAAGAGAGATTGTGAGAGATGTAACTGTACTTTAAATATCTCTAACTCTATTTTCAATATCAAAGCGATCATTTTTTTCTTTGAACTTAAGAAATATATATTCTGTCAAACAGTGCAAATCGCTCTGTACCGAAAATGTATAAATTGCAAGAAATGAAGAAACGCATAAATGTCAATATTTTCACTGGAAAAGTAGGAAAAACCTGAAATATAAAAGTGACTACGACATTATAATAGGTACTATTTTCATTAGACCGGAGAAAAATATGCCGTTGACATTTTTAAATGACAGTAGAATATTTACAATCTGAAGTGTTAGGTGATATCTGAAAACTGCTAAGACTGAGAAGGCATTTGAAGATTTCAGAGCGTATTATCATTTCATTATAAAACGAGAGTACCCAAATATCAGCGGATTGAAAATAGCATGTAGTAATTGCTACTTTTATGCAATAGCTGTCACTTATATTCCATATTTTCATAATTTGTTAAAATAATTGTTACAGTGATAATATTGAATAATGATAATAATGATAATATTGAATATTGATAATATTGAACGCGTCAAAGACGTTGTTGTTATATACATTGATACTGATATATACTTTATATTTTATATTACTAAAGTGTGCAACATATATTTAAGAATATACATATAGCAAACAACACAGGAAAGAAGGCTTAAATCATTGCTACATGTGATGCAGCCAATAATAATATATTTACTTCTTTTTCAATATTATCACATTAACATAGTAAAGTATATGGTAACATCATATGAATTCTTTTGGAGAAACGTTCGGAATACATTAATCCAACAGCTAGTGCTATCGACTGAAATTTATATAATACTTTTATTAAGAATATAGGGATTATATAATCATCTGGAAGTACTTGAGATGCTTCAGATCTTACATAAATTATCTCTAGTAATTTTCAGCAACAGGTTTCGAGGATTTATCTTAGATCAAAATCTGGTTTAGTCTATATCCGGATATTTATCACCAACTTGATTTCAAAGTTGAAACGTTTCATCAGCAGACTGAAGATTTGACACTTTCACCCAACAACTGAGCACTCTTGTCCATATCTTAGTCGATTCTTCTCATAAATGATTTAACCAACACTGCGTATTGAATAAATAGTTATTTTCAGAATTAACTCCTTCCTCAAGTAAATCTATGTACTTCGCTTACCAAATCTTACAGACCAATAAGGAGCAATTTAAACAATCATTTGATAGGTACGGAGAAATTTCTGTCTTTCTGTTTAACATCAAAACCTCATATTTGTAATAAAAAATCTAATTTTTTTTTTATAAAGTTTTATATCCGTCTCGACTAAACTAGGATTATTTATTTCAACGGTTAACCTGTTTTAGTCAAAACAAACATCTGGTTTTGTTTTTGCCATTTCTTCAGTATTTACTTTTGATAAACATATTGGAATTTTCTTCTATTTCCTGAATTCTTATTTCTCTGAATAAATAAAACAAGGAGTAGTAGTATAAATCTTCAGTTTCGTAGCCAAGAACATAAGACAAGAGTACGCTTTATTTTGGGTTAATGACAAAATATTGTGTTGTAGTTCATTAGCAGTGAATTCATTCATCTGAGAATATATATTTTCTTTGTATCATAATCAAGCAACGTTTACTTAATAAATAGCAACAAATTGATAACTATACAATCGTTAATGCTTATGTTAATCTATACATAAAAGATATATTAGAGCACGCATCAAATCTATAAAACTTATAATATATAGATTCCTAAGGTAACAGTGTTGTAGTAAGTCTTACGTTCGAATGGTGTACCCAATTTACAAATAATAATAATAATAATAATAACAATAATAATAATAATAAGAAGAAGAATAAGAACAAGCAATGCTATCCAACCAGGCATTGTTATTAGAGAACGCAAACCAAAAATGCCTACTTAGTGATATGGCAGACCCCGCAGACTGCAATGTATGTTTAAAGATGTTCAAAAAGCTTTCAAAACATAAGGACCCAAAATTGCTCCACATAGGAATATCAACAAACCCTGTGGTGGTTTGACACATGGCAGTGGTTTGAAAGGATTCCAGAAGGGTAATTGACGGGATTCCTATATGCAGAAACTAAAAGTAGAAAGCACCAGAAATAAACCAAGTAACCAATACTTGGATAAAAAACGTCTCTAGTACCTGCCACGACATGGCACGGGAACACAATGATGTAATCTTAAACCCAGAGAAAATACCCCAAACATTTTAGGTAGAGAGTAACATACCTACTCCCAAAAACAGAAGAGACACATAACACAAAGAACTATAGGCCCATCACCTGCCTACCAACAATGCACAAGATCTTAAATTTATATTCATCAAAACCAAGAGGATTGTCACATTCCAACAGAAAATTAATTTACATTCAGCAAAAGAAGGGATGGAAAAGATGAAGTTACTTGTGCAAGTACCAACTAATTCTCAATATAACAATATTGGAAGAGGTGAAAAAAGGAAAATAATCTTACTGATATCATCGATCTATAACAGAAATTTTTCCGAGAATATACCACACTCATGGGTAGAGAAGAGCCTAAAATATACAGATGTGCCTCACAAAGGTCAAATTCATAACGGCTGCATGAAAAACTGAAAGACCAGACTAAACCAAAACCATACAAACGGATCATTAACATCGAGACAAACCAACATCAAAAGCGGAAACCAAAGAAGATTCTTTGTCACCAGTAAGCCCCTAACTTAACTTAGCGCTAATCAGCTGAATAGTGAACGACAGTAGCTAAGGACTCAAGTCAATGATTGGCAAACAGAACAACCTATTCGATGTAGAGGGTCTTAAACCATTATTCAAGGATGACATCCAGCAGACAAAAAAATAAAATCAACATTGTCGAAACAAAGTCATTAAGATGGAGTTCGGAATCGACAAATGTGCAAACGACACAATAAAAGGCCGCAAACTAACGAAAACTAGTGATTCAGACCTAGATATGTAAAATAAAACAACTATACCAAGATTGTATATGCAAATATTTAAGAATCAAAGAAGACAAATACAATATTCAATTAGGAAGAACATGATACGAACGAATATTACAGGAGAGTGTGTTTGGTACTAGAAAACAAACATAATGTTGTCAATTAAATGATAACTATCAATACCTTAGCTATACTCGGAGTAAGATGCAGCTTAACATTATTAAATGGAAGTTAATTGACAGTAGAAAATTGGACGCCAAGTTCCGCAAAATAGGCGTAAGCAAATGAGGATGTACCAGCCGAAATAAAATGGTGATAGGCTGTACGTGACAAGAGATTTAACAGGACGAGGTCTAATACAACTGGGAATTAACTCTAAAAATACAATAATCGGATTGGGATCATGCCTCACAAAAACCAATGACGCTCTACTAATAATAGTAAAACAGCAAATCAACTCTATCAAAAATAAAGCCGCGGACTTCAAGAAACAGCTTAATTTAGCTGAAAGCCTACCATAAAGAAAGTGAGCGAATACAATCTACGCCAAGCATGTAAAACAAAAAGCAAAAGGTGGCGAATTGAAATTGCAAAAAACCAAGAAGGACGACGTGTTGCATGGCAAATACCTAAAAAGAAGGAAAGAAGCAGATATGGACCAAGATAAAATATACCAGTTCTAGAGGAGCAGCGTGCTGAGAACTGATACTGGATACTTAATTATTGCAGGCCAAAACAAAAGCCTCAAAAACAGATTTTATCACTGTCCCGTGATCAAGGAGGGAACTAAAACGAAATGCAGGATCTGCGGAAAATTTGATGAAACTGTCGACCGTAATATTTTAGGATGTCCAGAACTAGCAAAATAAGAATATACCCACAGACATAACAAGTTAGCTGCATATGTGCACTGGAAGTCCCACCAAATGACACTGACAGTGATATAACAGCCAACTAACCTGATATTATCAAAACAGTAAAGAAATTCAGGAAGTGTATTATTATTGACATAGCAGTACTATGTGTAAGAAACACCAGCATGAAAATTATCGCTTAATTGTCCAAATACTGAGACCTGGATATTGAGATTAACAGGGTGTGGGGAATGAAAACTGGGATGATACCAATATTAATCGGGCTTCTGGGCCTCGGGAAAAAAAATTTCAATTCTACTAAGAGTATCCCAGGTAACATCAGCATAAAAATGCACAGAATATTGCCCTATGGGCACATTCCATATATAACGACCAACTAAATGAATATTTTTTATAGGTCCTAAGTACCATAGTTTGAACCCGGCTCTACAGTTAGAAGGCAATAAACATACGATACACAAATAATAATAATAATAATAATAATAATAATAATAATGAAAATGATAATAATCAGACTTTCAAAATACGTGGAACTTGAAATGGAAATCTGAAAAATGTGGCACACGAGGACAGCAATTAGGACAGATTTGCATCATCCAGGTAGCGTCGGTGATTAAATAATTTATTGTTTCATCTTCTTTTCCGTCGATATTATTTCCTAGTTCATGCGTAAGGAGGTTTATAGACAGGCTAACCAGTGAGAGTTCCATTGACGAGATTTAAGTACAATGTGGTTTGCCACGTTAGCATTTTGTGTTTGAGGAAATTTATTAACCTCGTTAAGATTTAATTATTATTATTATTATCATTATTATCATTATTCATCAGCAACGGGATTATGCGTCATTGTGTCATTCTATTATTGCTGTAATGTATAATTTGTTCAATGTTGTTGTTGTTTTCTTATTAATGTGGCTTTCCCTACTCTGTTCTATAAATAATTTCATGAATGAATTTAAGCGTGTCACCAATTGGCATCTGGAGATAATTTCAATGACAAACGTTTGAATGATGATATGCTACCTAAATACAGTCAAACACACACACACACACACACACACACACACACACACACACATATATATATATATATATATATATATATATATATATATATATATATATATATATATATATCACATTCTACTGACTCTGAACGTAAAATTATTTTATTCAAACATTAAAAACCTAATGAGCCAAATGAAAACATACACCCATACTAATATACACAATTACAGACATCCTACCTACTCACACCCTAAGAACCAAATAACAAACACACATGTAACAGAGACGCATACCCTTTCCAGGAACCAATTCAACTGTCAAAATGACCAAAGGAATTCAGAGCAGCATGACTCCACCCTCCTCTTATCTTAAATAACAACTTAAAAGTGACTGTTGGACAAGCACATTGTCTAACAAAATTTAATGTAAAAAAAAACACACACAAAAAAACAAACAAATGAAACTATAGATAAATTTCATTTTCTCCATCAAGTCATTCATTTCTGTAGTTCTCTTCTCTTCATTTTATGTCACCTGATGATGTTCATGTAGGCCGAGATTAGTCGATGAATCTAACTGAAATAATAAAAATAAAAAAATATTCATGCAGAATCTAGAGTGGCTGAAGATTATAATTTTTTTTTTATTATTTCTTAAAACTTGAGAAAATAGTCTGTAGAAACTGTTTAAATGTTCTGTAGTTGCAAGCTTTTTCGGCTATAATTTTAGCTATTAGCAAGGAGGGTTTTCTGTTTCAGTTTAATTGAGTGTGGGCGTTATGTGTATGGTTTTACTGTATTGTAGAAATGTTTTATTTTCCGAACACGGTTAGTACAGGGTGACCTAGTTCGTACACAATATTGGTAAGAGTTGGCTTTCCTTTTTTATTATTATCTTTTTTTAATGAACTATGCGCACACACAGAGTCACACACACACAAAATATATAATATATATATATATATATATATATATATATATATATATTTTTATATATATATATATACAAAAATTAACCTTTAATGCTTTCTTTACAGTTTCAGTGCTTTTTAATATTTGTATATTACAAATTTCCATTGAAATATATAAAGGATAGAATTACCTATTTATATGTAATATATTGTCCATATATCACATTCTCTTGGACATAACGATAAAAAGTTACCATTGAACATGCTTAACAAGACGAAATAACTATTTAGAATTTGTGCAACGTTTGCAAATGTTAGACGAAGCGGTTTGTAAATGATTTACATCATCACCATCAATTTACATGTTTAATTGCCTAGTTCTAATGAACCCCTTTAGGACATCCGCCAATAAAAATTTAAATGTTTCTCGTGAAAATAAAATAGTTTTAAAGCGCCAACAAATGGTCGTTCCTGAAATAGAGAAATAAACATAATTATCCTTTTCATTTTCTTTTCTTGTAACATGGCTTTTAATAAAGCTGTCAGTGAGGTGGAAAAAGAAAAACCCGGAAGTAAAGAATGCTGTAAAGTGGGAAAGGAAGGAGAAAAAGATAGTAAGACATTAGCATAGATAGGAAGGAGACTAAAAGAAAAGAAAGATCGGAAGCTGGTATTGTTTATTACCTCGTTTCAAATTACTGTGCAGTCGGTTTGCCGGAAGTCGTATGTGATGGCACATTCTGATTTAAGAGTTGTGGAATAGCCCGCGATAACGTCAATGTAGACATCCTTTTACAGCGACGCAGCTGCCTCCGTCGTCGAACGAACTAGCCGATACATCAGTTTATTTTAAAATGTTATTTTATTTCAAGATGTTTTCTTTAGAAAAGAAAATTAACAAAAATGCTGAATAAAATATTTGTATTTTATTTTGTTCATTCAATCGTTATACCTTATCAGCGTAGAGCTTTCTGATATTTGAAAATATTGTTGTTTAATGATACAGAAGACGCTTATCTCTCTTTTGTTGAGATAATTCATGTGGGTCATGTTAAAGCCTCTTGGTGACGTCACTCCCTTGCGACCAAAGCGGCAGTCAAATATGAGGTTTGAGTACAGCAGCAAAAGTTAAATGTGACTTTCTTTAGAGCCTCCCTTGGCCCGAGAGACAAAAACGTCTCCTTCAGCAGCTTCCACGTACATCGTACCGTTTCTCTTAAGATACATATCTTAGTGATTTTTGTATATTATTACTGAGAACAAAACGTCATTGTCATACTTTTTTTTTAGGCATTCCTTACCGTCCGTCAATTTCGATGTTATTATATTGCGGAAAATACGAATGGAAAAGTAAATCTTTTTTCACTGGCGCTCTTCCGTTAGAGACTTTTGGGATTGCGTTTTCTTATATTTCATAGGTATATATAACATAACATGGGCCTTCACGAATTGGTGGTGTAGGTAACCACAGTTAATAAAGTAATGACTTCTAAACCCACAATTTGATACATCATAACTATATGATCTGTAACACCTAAGACCTAATGCTTTATGGTAATTAATCCAGGTGATATCCTTATATTTTTAACGTACAAAATCTAGAATATTTATATATATTCTAAGGAATATATTAACCGAACTTATTATATCCATCTTCGGTTTCCTTTGTCTGTATAGAACAACCAGGCTCGAAGTGCTAAATACACCCAATATAATCTAAATATATATTTTTTATTATAACTGCCAGGTGATTCCTGATAAAGAAATTCTAGCCTACACGAGGCAGCACATTCACTTTCGTATCCATAAAAATTAAATAAATTATGATGTAAAAATAATTATAATAAAATAATTATAACACTTACAATATCATTAACTCCCTCATTCTAATCCAATGAGAATCAACTTCACTTTTCTTTCTACACACACAGACACGTGGTATTCTCACTATCGGCGAAGCAGTTTACATAAACAGGTCGCCAACATCTGCGTCAACAAAAAAATTCGTCTCCGTTTCGATTATCATGTCATAATAATAATTGTTATGTTTTAACACTGAACAAAAATTCGAGACAAGAAAAAGCCAAACTTTATTGTATTTTTGCAACTCAGTTATCTGGAAACTCATTAAACATATCTATAAAGCAAACAGTAATTCCTGATAACAAGAAATATTTTTTTGATCCTATTTACTCTAACAACTGCATCATCTCTCCCATATTCTGTCTATGATATTCTCAGCTACATTTTTAGAACACTATTTCTTTTGCCCGACCACTGTTAATAATAGGACACCGAAGATGGGACAAAACAATTTTTATTTTATACGCAATGCATATTTCTATATTTGGTACTTGTTCACATCTACACATAAATGTCATGCATGATATCCACTGTTTCAGTCTCTGCAATGTTCAAAAATGTTCTCAGATAATTGTTAAAATACGTACTCAATTAAAAGAGACCTGTGTTTTGGACAGGATTCTGCTTCATCGTATCTCGTATGATTAAAATACATGATCAGAATTAGATTTAAAACTAACAGAAACCACAAAATATTCATGCATTCAATAAGCAATTAATATATTACATGTAACTGAAAGATAACATAATGACGCCGCTGGAAAGTCAACACCATTACGGCGCATGCTCCTATAAACAAAGTGTTAGGAAGCAAACTATACATACCAGAGAGAGAGAAACAACAGTAATTGATGAAACTGTTTCCGAAAAACAGTTACAGGAAAAAATATTTCAAATTTTGATCGACAGCTACGGTAACTCTTGTGACATTGAAAGAAGAATTATTCTTTATTAAGAAACGGTCATTTGTAATATTAATATAAAGGTAGGAACAAATTAGTTTTCAAGTAAATATATAATTCATATTGCAGGACTTCATTATTTAAAAGAAAGGATTGGTGTAAAGAGTATATTTATTTTCGTCTGGTAAATAGGCACCATTTTCGAGCGCTCTTTGTTTTTTCAACTCTAGTAATATGTTATCTTAACTCATTAAACATAACTGCTGAATTAAAACAATAACATTCTTTAATATACTATTGTTTTTTTCCAAAATATTTACCAATGTTTTTTTTTATTTTTTATATTTATTTTTTTTCTGGCTGAAGAATAATTGCATAATTACAAATAATATATTCATACACAAACATAGAATCACGTACAATAATATGTCTTTGAAAAAATTGAAGGTAATTTTTTTAGGGATGAGAAAAAGAAAAAAAAGTATATCCTAAGAATTAGACTACTCGTATGTTGTGGGATATGCATCAAAATTCGGAAATACAATAGAAAAAATATAATAAAAAGATGGAGTTCAGATGGTTATCCAGCGTTCGAAAAGCTTGTCTTAAGCCGGCCGATAAGCCATTTTGTCACCCGTTTAAAATGTACTGCCTGTGAAGCGACGACACTTGATTCGTTCATTTAGCCCATCTAGAGGATGTAATGTATAGCAGGTGTAAAGATAATAGAATAATTTATCACGTTTGATATATTGATCTGATCTGCAGTGATAATTAATGTAACGGCGCAACATACAAAGCCAATTACGGAAGGGCGATGATGGAGCCCAAACACCATTTCCGAGACCGCTATCAAGAAAGGCGTGGGAACTAACGTAAAAACGC
Source organism: Acanthosepion pharaonis (assembly GCA_903632075.3). NCBI lineage: Eukaryota > Metazoa > Mollusca > Cephalopoda > Sepiida > Sepiidae > Acanthosepion > Acanthosepion pharaonis. Next base: position 1,290,854 of record CAHIKZ030000278.1, read on the forward strand.
AACAGTCTCGGAGCATAACCAAACAGTGAAAGTGGTCGACAAATACCTTTTTCTGTAACAAAGCCAACCATATATGACGGGGTGAGAATGGCACAGACTGATATTTTTTATCTATTGCCATAAGCAGACGGTGTCCTGCTTTCTTTTGAAGCTCAATTAAAATATACACTAGATTAATATGGGAAGATATTTTTGTGATATTACACATTCATATATATATATATATATATATATATATATATATATATATATATTCTCGCACGATTGATATCAGTAAAAAAACATTAAATTTTTGATGGGGAGTTTATTTTTCAAAGATATTTTCAGTATGACCGTGTTAATAATCGATTCTCACGGAATTTAATTTACTATAGTTCAGAACATGAGCGTCATTATTTGATTATGTGGGCGTGTGTCTATGTGTATTCGCTGAAGCGTTCCTTCCTAAGTGAGTATTACGAGGATGGAAGGACCTATTTCAAAATATAGTTATGTTTATATACGATGCATATCAACATTGTCAGACGTATTTTAAATTTGTATATTTAAATAAATAAATATTTTTCTAAATATTTTTTCTATATATATATATATATATATATATATATATATATATATATATATATAGCTTCCATTTTTGAAACAAGGTTAGAACTGTGTAGCGAAAAATATTTTTAAATCAATTAATTTTAATATTATATATATATATATATATATATATATATATATATATATATATATATATATATATATCCACAGGCACATGTAGTAGTCTGTGTGAACCAAAGGAAGATAATTTTAGGCATTAAGGACAGAAAAGATAATATCCCATTCGATAATTTTGAAGATGCGTAATGATTCTGAAATGTTAGTTCAGAACATTAGCTAGAATACGAAACCCTCGTCTCAGGTAGTAATATATATACATATATATATATATTTGAATGATATAAAATATGTCGGATTTCAGTGCCTATTCATATCATCGTGAATTAACGAAGTATCAGTTAGCGGTAGGGTCAAGATTTTCTGGTAGTTTCTGCTTCAAAATCTTTATGCAACAATATTCACCTAGTCAGAAATATGCGTACCTTTCACGTCCGGAATTTGAAAATCTCTCTCTGACTCGATTCTTTCGTCTCTTTTAATAACAGGCTGGTGCAGAAGAAAATTGGTATGTTGATCTCAAGATAGCCGTTGAAATTAGCGGCGCGACGCAACCGACTAAGCCCATTATAGAACAGTGACATTTTTCACCAAACACCTTTTTACATATTGACATCTAGAAAGAGATCGGAATTAACGTAGCGATGAATCCGATTAAACCCATTACGAAAAGCTACATAAGTCATCAAACACCATTTCGTATCATGATATCAAGAAACCTGTGGGAACTAAAGTATGAGCCCAAAGACGCGGCCCATTACAGAACAGCGACAGTCGTTGACCTTTCGTGTCACATAGTCAACCAAATATGATACCGTTAAAATGACGCACATCGACTGGTAGAGAATGGACAATAACATTGTGTAGATTGTTTTCTGTAGGGCATTGGAATATTTAAGGTTAGATAAAAATAGACATAATTTTGTCAATAGATAAGAAGAAATGAAAGAGGGGAAATGAAAAAAATAAATACTGGAATACGTAGCGTTAATTGGTGAAAGAAAGTATAATAGACTGTACAAAACAGAGAGGGATGGTACATCACATTTGCTTACATGGAATATGAAAAGTAGAATAAATATTTATCAGTATATTCAATGTATGAAGTGAATAAGGAGGTCAGATGCCAGCTCTTTCAATTTGGATTCATTGACTAATTTCATTTGATTCATTTGATTTCCAACCTTCTTTGCTATAGTTGTCTAGACATTGGCCCATACAAATCGATTTTTTTATTCATTAGGATTTACTATCAGCCCGAAACTTCTCATTGTTGCGCGCCTTTATTTTTTGCTCTTTTTAGGTTTCGTGATTATTTTTTTTTTATTGATGTGATTCTTCATTATTGTCCTTAACTTAAATACAAGGGAATGGCTTTATCAAGGAACGGTTACATTATATATCAACACACTCTGAGATGTAAAACAAAATGCCCGCCAGCATACATACGCATAACCTACGACAGATAGAAATACTCTTAAAGAGAATTATGAACATAAGATCGATATATTTTAATTACGGCCGTACAATGACCAAATTACCTCTTTTTATGTACTCTTAGAACTTTTATTTAAAAAGCCATCAATATTCATTTAATGACAAGACTTGCTCAATCTACTACCATAAATCTGAGTAAATATATGAATGTTCTTTTGGATGGAATTTTGTCGTGTTTAAAAATATTAGTCAATCATATTTTACACACACACACACACACACACACACACATATGCACATACATCAAAAATCACTTCCTCTTACTTATTTCTCTGATAAATATAACCTTCAGAAATTTAAATGTAATGTCAAACGACATCTTCTGATGCCTTGATCTTGATCCAAGTCCGTTTCATTATCCCTTCCACAAACACCCGTATTTCATTCTCTGTAACCTGACGTGCTAGTGGCACTCCTGCCTTGCTTGGGGTTAAATGCTTATATGGCGAACTCTCTTATCGTGAAAGATAAATGAGGTTCAGCATTGGAAATTGTCTTTCGTTTTAGACTTATGCATGCTAGCAGTGGAAATTATGAAGAAAATCAGGTAAGGGAAAGACATATTTCATTTGCTCTCTCTTAAGTGTGATTATATCACAGACATGCTGCTGGTGACAAAGCCTCAATGAGAGATGAAATTTGTTAAAGCAGGATTTTAATGGCTTCTCTGCTTCATAGGTTGACGCAGCTAATCAGGGTGCTTCAGTCTACTGTCTTAAAAACGCTTTAACTTGATGAAACATGTCTTACGCCACTCCTTTCGGTTTCATGCATGGGCTTCCCAGGCTTTCAGATCAAAGTTGAGACATTTCAAGTCTTTCATTTTGTCTTTGTAGCACAAGAATGGACATCCAACTGAACGCTTGAATTTTGGTAGTTTTCAATACAGCACTTTTTCTGGAAGCGTACACTCATCCATTCTCACAACATGATCAGACCACCTAAGTTATATCTTTGTTACAATGGTTTCAATGCCTGTGATGTTATTACATTTCATCACTATTGTACTGTATTTGACTCTGTCATCCCATTTTATACCGCATATGACAAGATGAGAGCATATATTTAAGTGTAGTTTTAACGAATGCTGTACTTGATTTGGCTATTATTGCATAATATTTCTCTGCCTATGTTTCCATCAGAAAAGACAGAAATACTCGGATATATATATATATATATATATATATATATATATATATATATATATATATATATATATATATATATATATGAGTAATTGAAAACAAATTGGAAAACATGCAATATGATGGTTCCTCTAAAAAGTCTTAATCGTATTGATGTATTGTGCTGATTCATGTAACAACATGTGCATAATAGTGTCGGAGAGACATAATAAACGTATTCACCAAAGCTGAAGATGTAGAAATGCTAATTTTAAATTTTTCTTTTAACATTTTTAAGATTTAAAATAATTTATTTGTAAATATTGAGCGTGCGATATGGCTAGACTCACAGTTGATCTCATAAGTTTTCTTCTTTTTCTTCATTTTTTTTATTAATCTTCGACTGAAAGAAGGCGCAACAGTTGCTGAAGTTGGAGGGTTTCTGGAGAAGCTTTGTGTGTCAGCAGTAAGAGGTCACAATTTTATTAAAGAGCTGTCGATGTTTGTATGACTGTGAAATGCTTAGTCATTTCTACTGAGGAACAGAATCAGATACGGATTATCTCAAAATATCCGTCCGCACACAGAAACCGTAAATAAGTTCTGTTGAGTATAACTGCAGCATAGAATTTACGTTGCCAATGTTGTTGTGAAAGCAAAAATGTGTCTAAAATGTTTTAGCTAGCCACTGTAGCAGCCGGGTATAGACGAAAGCAGTAAACCAGTTATATATATATATATATATATATATATATATATATATATATATATATATATATATATATATAATCGAGGTAACCGGCGTTGCCTGGGTGTATATGGCTACATTTTTCTAACATCAATCCCTGTATAATCACACCCCACTGGGTTCCCACTTGCCTACATCATCCGTTGGTATACTAAACTACTCCAGCCTCATCTATTAATCGTATGTCTTTTTCAAGTGTTTGATTGTTCTTAATAAAGCAATTTCATCGATAAAACCTTCTTGTGTAGCCGTTGCTCGTAGTTAAATTGTTTCAATGTTTTAGATATTCTGTAGATTTTCTATGCCGTAATAACTTTCAAATTGTAAGGCATTGTTCCCAAATCTAATAAAAAAAACAGGAACTTGATTGCAATGTAAGTGCAAACGCATGAACATTGCCTCCTTCTTCGCACGTTCACTGTAAAGCTGCCTTTCATAAGATGTTCTTTCGGAATTTTTTTCCCTTTTAACGCTTCAGTAATCTTTCTTAAACAATCTTCGCTTCAAAGGTTGTTAGAATGCCATTTTAGGATGTAATCAAACGGGGAATCTATTGGCTAAATAAATAAATAGCCTATTTTGCACCTAGTTTATCCCAGATTTTGTCCATTTATCTGAAATAATCTAAAACAAACATTCACAAAAGAGAATTTGCTTGTGTCATATGTAATTTACATATAAAATGTGGACAGCATCTGATGAAAAAGCAGGGAGTAATGGCCGAAAAACGTGCTTTTTGAACAGTTTTCCGCGTGTTCGTTATATACCCGGAAGCGAGCAGGACTAAATTCACACTTATTCCTTGAATGATGGCAATTTTTTGCGATATTTTTTTAAGAAAATCTGATAAAAAATGAGGAAGTATATTCAATTTTTTATTTTAATGAATACGGAAAACAAACCAAATTTTTTTCATTTTTTTTGGCAATTTGTTCTGTGAAGCCATTGTCGTAGGAAAACTATCAAGTACTCCACAAAAACCTTGTAACATGAGCTATGTTTTGCATTAAGTGCAAAGAACATCAGCTCATCTCGTAAAAATTTTGCTCGCGTGTAAAATTGCCTTGGTATTTGCAAACTGTTATATCCACCATCAGTTTTATCAAATTATAAAAATTGAAAAAACAGAAAATATTTGGTAAACAACGTTTATTACATCTATCGTTTTTTGTATTCGAGAATTCGTATTATATATATATATATATATATATATATATATATATATATATATAATGTATATAAAAATTCATTCATACAAAAAGTAAGTCAGTAAAGTAATTTATAAACCGTTCAGTGAAAAGTACTTGCGTATTTAAGGAAGACTTAATACAGTTTATATTTTAAAGAAAAAAACAAGTATCATATCATTCATCTAGTGATTGGTAGCTTCATGCATCTTTAATCTTTAAAGAATCAACGGATTTTGCATTTTATATCATTAACTTTACTAATTTAATTTTTGTAAGAATGTTTTGTATTTGTATTATTACATATATATATATATATATATATATATATATATATATATATATATATATATATATATATATGCGCAGACACACATTGCGCGCTATGGTTAAAATGTCGATAATTTATATTATGAAATTCACGCATGCGCTTTATTTGTTTTCGATTTTGTCGACTGTTCGTTATAATAAAGACAGTTGGGCACATTCTGTAGGAAAAATATGGATATGACGCAATTCCTTCAGACACAAATTTGGAAATATCATGGTTCCCTGCTTTTGATTAGCATCGGAATCTCCAGTACGAATGTTTGGTGTTTGAATGACTATCATATGAGAGTTTGATATGTCTCATGGTGATAAAAAACGCTATTGTTTTTATAAGAATCATACTATCGAAATTATTGGGAAGGATCTCAGACTCAAAATGGAGGCCTGCATCAAATGTCTTGAGGAGTTCTGCTATGCTTCCATAGGGTGGCAGCTGAAAGACCATATGTTTGAAACAGGACACACCACAATGTCACACAAGCAGAATAACCGAGTTATTCTGTCAGACAATTTCTGAGACCCCATGCTCGCTTACATGTAGACACCTAACGCCCCAGACACTTCCCTTGTTTATTTTTTTGAGCGAGAGACCAACACATCTCCTAAAGGTTTATGGCAGCATTCACCAACTCAGACGATGAGATCAACCAGAAGAGTTGCAGAAGATTTCTGGAGGATGTCGGTGAAGACTATGACGAATTTAGTGAATACATTTGCTCTTTAGTATTACAGAATATTATTTTGGTAAATAGATCTGTTAAATGAGATTTGCGTAATTTTAACGGCAATTTATTCATGACACGTTTCATAGCCGTGTACCCGTGCCATATCTTGAAGGCAGTTTTAGAAAGTTTTAATAGTTAGATGCCATGAAACAAAGACTTGAAATAATGCATTGAGATTCATGAAACTCAGATAAAGAATTCACTATTAAAGAGATTCCGAAGAAACGTTTAGTTATTCTGTTCCCTTCATAACATCTACATGTTTAATGTTATCTATGATTCACTAATTATTCTTGGTGTTATATCAGTCGCTGTTTTCTTTGTATCGATTTATGTTAAAAATGTTTTGTTTAATATAACTGTGAAACGGCATATCTCTCGGGAAAATGAATAGCATCCTAAAGGCAAAGACGGCAAATGAAGCATAATATTTTCCCTCCATTCTCTTTTAATTCTACTCTTGACTAAAGTGTGGGATCTTTGTTTTCCACTTATAACTGAGTCTGTATTTAGTGATATGTATATAACTTCATCCATGTTTTATGCTGTCATCTCTAAAATGGATCCTCACAAAAATATGAACTTGGTCTCCCTTAAATAGTCCTTAAGAAATGTGTTCCTGGACTGGCTCTTGTTTTCTGTAAGCGCCACAATTAATGCCTTGTTACCTATTATTTTCTGTCATGTTGGAAATCCTATTCTGTAGGTACCGTCTTGAAGAACACAGGTGAAATATCTGATCATTCTAAATATCGGCACATTAGAATTCTATGTCTTTTTGACAAAGTACTAGTTTGTTCTAATTTTAGCATCTCACCTCACAGCGTTTTCTTTCAGAAAAGCAATACAGATTTTACCTCTCAAGGGCAATTTCCGATGCATTACCGATTACTTCTAAAAAAGACAGCTTCAGATAAGAATTGTGAAATACGCGATATCGTCTTTCGAAATCTGGAAAGCATTTCACAGGGTTTGACATGATTGTATTGCTTACAAGGTGAAAAAGACTAACATTTCAAATCCTGTCAAATGATATTTCTCCGTGAATTTTTGATATGATTCAGTCTTTCTTATCAAATATCAAAATGAAATTTCTCTTGAGTGGCTACACTTCTAGATTTATTCCCAATAATGCACGTGTCTCCCAGGGTTCAATCATTGGTCATACGTTGTTTCTAATTTTTATCAACGACCTTCCTAATGTAATCAGTTCTCAGCTTCGTATATATGATGATGGCATAATTATTTACATCTGTCTCAATATTAAGTCTGTTGGTAAATGAGGCGAGGAAGAGCTTGATAATTTAAACTACCTCTAAACGAAAGTACTCTCTTTAAATCGTCTCTGAGAATCACTTTTGATTTCCATCAAAATGGCTGATGCTAACCTCCAAAAGCGAGACTCTCATTTCTCCTTTTTGAACTAACGTTTTCCGCTAACATGAAGTGGAAATTTTATATTGGATTATTTGTTCGGTCTGCTGCTAGCAATGTTGTTTGCCTGTTTCTTGCTAGCATATTTTCTAGCCAGAATCTATCTTATTTATAAGCCTACCATTCGCCCATGCGGTGAATATTGTTTCCTCTTACGGTTCCGTTCTCCTACCTTACAGTTACAGATTCTTTTATAGTCATGAGAAGGCACTGCGATGTTATCTGCCCTGAACTATATTCTCTGATTCAGTCAATTTCCAACCACATTATTTCATCTTCTCTGTGCACTCTCTATAAATACGTTCATGGTAATTGCTCTGTTGACATATCTGCAAGGTACGAATTTAAGAGTAGTACTATATTCCCGGCAAGAAAACATCATTTTACAGCTGGAATAGATGTGACTGTAAGTTCTCTGCTAACAGTCTCTTTCGTCTCACTTCACAGTTGTCTTCTTGCTTCGCTGTCAAGTTTGATCTTCAAAAATTTACATTCAATATCACTCATCATTCTCTCACTACGTAGTTCTTGTATTTATATTGTTCTCTCGTCTCAAAGATTTTTGTTCATATTCTCTCACGCAGAAAACCATTGTGTCTAACTGGCTTTATTGCCTTGCTTAGGGTGAAATGATTCAAGGAAATATGTTTTAAACGACTGAGCAAATTAACCACTCATGAATGTAATATCATAAACTGATTTACTTCTCCTACAGGTTAGACAGGAAATATATAAATAAATATTTATTGATAATTATTACATTCGTTTGATGTGCGTCTGTGTGTATGTGCAGGCGAGCGTTTTGATGCAAGTGCATGTCTCTGTGCCAGATTTAGATTGTAGGAGTGTGAGTGAGTTGCTATAGACTCAGGACAGTCTTTAAACACTAACATCTATATATAACTATATATGTGTAAAATGCTTTCTTTCAATATAAAATATTACTCCCTATATATGAATACGATTTTATCTTGATTGAATTATTTTCATATAATCATTTTTGCATGTTGACATTTTCATTTTTAAGTAGGCAAATATAAATAAATTTCTTATGCGTCCATCTGTGTAGCGGCGATTTTAGATGGCCTTTTTTGTGAAGTTTTTATAACATAATGAGTTTGATGCTGCCTGGCTGACGAAATATTTTTGTATATATGAGGTACAACGCATTTCAGAATTTAAATCCTATTGAGAAAATAAATAGCATAATAGGCTTGATAAAATGAAAGTTTTTTTGTTTTTTTTTTAATAAGGAACTTGTGATTTTGACCTATATCAAGTTAACATATCAAGTATTATTTAACTTGTTTGAATGCTTGCTGAAATTTGTTTCGATTTAAGACATATGATGAAATACAATAGCCAAACGATATTAATGTTATTTAAAAAAATCGTACATAAAAATAACACAAAATTTCAAAAGTATAGTAAATTTA
>CAHIKZ030000278.1:1302500-1360000 GCA_903632075.3 Acanthosepion pharaonis
ATCGTTTTGTAGAGAGGACTACAACACTATCATTTTCCAGTACATTTGAAACGTTTTTTTTTTCTTTCCTACAAAACTATTCATTTTACACTGGTTAAAGAAAGAATAGAATATTAAATTGCTCTTCAGCATAATCTGCAAGTTTTCCGAATTCATTAGCCGACTATTAGAAAGGCTTTCCATTAGAAATGAACTGGTATGAAAACTATGTTTGATTCGTATGTTTAGCTTCCCTTTAGGTCTTTCTTTATAATAGATTCTAAAATTATGGTGTATTATGTTGAATGAAACTGGCTATCTATTCCATTATATTCATGCTATTTCTAAGATGTAGCTTGATGTGAGCCATTTGTATCCTTTCTATTTCTATATTGGACATTATGTAAGTATTAATCCCTAGATGGGATTATTTAAATAATCGAAACATTAGCGAGTATATTTCGAAGAAGCTTTTATTAGTTTCTGATGTTTATACACTAGGCGCAAATTTGTTTCACCTCGAATGCAACATCGAATACGGCATTTGATATTGTTTTCGAAATTACCAAGTTCTCATTTTCTTTTCTTTAGCCTCACTTTTATTCGTGGATGATTTTTTTTCTGATAATTCAGTTGTTCAATGATGGAAGTTAAGTCAAGAAGTTATGTGTCATTTCCAAAGAGTCTTTGCAATTATTCACCGATCTCTATCGGCTTGAAACGATTTATAGAAATACATTTGTTCTGGAAGTCGATAAGACTCTTTTCTCTTCTATTATCTATCCCTCAGCAGTTTTCATATTTGTACGGTGAAGTAATGGAGAACTTGCTCAGATTGAAGAAATCGGAGAGCCGGGTTCGAAATTCTAGTCGATCCATTGCATTCACTTCCGTGCTAATATCTTTGGAAATGGTATAAATCCTCTTCTCTCCCCAGCTATGGGTAAATAGCAGGACAGATCAAGTTCTATAACCGTGGATGGCAACTGGTCTACCGAAGAAAGAAATGACAACCTACTACGGGAAAAATCTGTCTCGTCATTTATATATCGAAAGGTACATGATCGCCTCAGTGTGTACCAAGCATGGTTCATATCTGACTGATTATAGATTTTAGACCAAGTTGACGCAAGAAACACAATGTTACTAATGATATCGTTTCAAAGCATATTTAGATTGGTGCATGGCCAATGCTCAGGTAGTCGTTTTAGCAGATGTTGGTGTAGAAAAAATCAGACGAGGAATTCTACATAATATAAAAAAGATCAAGTTGGTGCTGGAGGATCTTCGTCGATTTTTGTACTCACCCAGCTAAGCCTTGGAAAGTTTTAATTTAACATTCGGAGTCTTTTGACAATTCCTTTATCCATTCACCTTTCCGAAGTTATGAATTTAGTTATGCAAAACCTTCAATCATTTAGCAATAGTAATAGAGACATAAAGCAATTGCTATCCTTGTCTATGTGTGTGCGCGTGTGTCTGAGTTTGTGTGTGTGTCGGGGGTAATCCATCACACACAAATGATATCTCCTTTTAAAATCATATGCCATAAGTAATTACATAACATCAAACAATCATTAATAATGGATTCCCTAATTCCGTCATTGATCAAGAAATTAAAATGTATCTGGTATGGGATCTTACCCATATAATAATAATGGACAATTCCATACTTAATAAATACTGCGCCTTGGGAGTAGGCAAGGAGCCAGTCGCTCACTTTCTGAGCGACTGTTCGGTTAAACTCCCTTCCCACGGGCGGGAGGAACCCGAAGGAGGCTACGCCGAAGGGCGGAGTCTCCTTCGGGGAGGTAAAACCGGCCCAGAACCCGTTCATACGGGTTCAAATGGGCTATTTTTGGCCGAGCCTAATGGCTCGGTAATGCCCACGTTAAAAGGCCTTGTGCCACATGACACCCTCGTGGGGGTGACTGAATATCGTGAACTGACTGTTCGGTTAGTTCAAGTTTTGAACGACTGCCGAAGGGCGGTTCCTTCGGGGAGGTAAACCGGCCCAGAACCCCCTTGCGGGTTCAATGGGCTATTTTTGGCCGGGCCTAATGGCTCGGGAATGCCCCACGTTAAAAGGCCTTTGTGCCACATGACACCCCGTGGGGGGGCGGATATTGTCAGTCGTTCAAGTCTGAACCGACTGTTCGGTTAAACTCTCTTCCCGGGCAGGAGGAACCCGTTCACGCCGAAGGGCGGAGGTTCAAAGGTAAAACCGGCCCAGAACCTGTTTATACGGGTTCAAATGGGCTATTTTTTTGGCCGAGCCTAATGGCTCGGTAATTCTACGTTAAAAAGGCCTTGTGCCACATGACACCCTCGTGGGGGTGACTGAATATTGTCAGTCGTTTCAAGTCTTGAAGGAACCCGAAGGAGGATACGCCGAAGGGCGGAGTCTCCTTGAACTCTCGGCCCTTCGGGGTTCAAAGGGGCCTAATGGCTCGGGAATGCCCACGTTAAAAGGCCTTGTGCCCATGACGCCGAATTGTCCAGTCGTTCAAGGAACCGACTGTTCGGTTAAACTCCTTCGGGAGGAACCCGAAGGAGGCTACGCCGAAGGCGGAGTCTCCTTCGGAGGTAAAACCGGCCCTGAACCCGTTTATTCGGGTTCAAATGGGCTATTTTTTGGCCGAGCCTAATGGCTCGGAATGGCCCACGTTAAAAAGGCCTTTGTGCCACATGACACCCTCGTGGGGGTGACTGAATATCGTCAGTCGTTCAAGTCTGAACCGACTGTTCGGTTAAACTCTCTTCCTACGGGCGGGGAGGAACCCGAAGGAGGTTACGCCGAAGGGCGGAGTCTCCTTCGGGAGGTAAACTCGGCCCAGAACCCGTTCATACGGGTTCAAATGGGCTATTTTTGGCCGAGCCTAATGGCTCGGGAATTCCCACGTTAAAAAGGCCTTGTGCCACATGACACCCTCGTGGGGGGGGTGACTGAATATTGTCAGTAGTTCAAGTCTTGAACTACAGATCGGTTGAACTCTCTGCCTTCGGGCGGGGAGGAACCCGAAAGAGGCTACGCCGAATGGCGGATTCTCTTTCGGGGAGGTAAACCGACCCTGAACCCGTTTATACGGGTTTAATGACCATATTTTTGGCCGAGCCTACGGGCTCGGAGGACCCACAATAAATAACACATGCTGCCCCAGTGGTGGGATGACTGAATATCGTCAGTAGTTCAAGTCGAGTCATTAGTTCAAGTCGAGTCAAGAGTTGAGTGAGAGGCAGTCCGAAACAGAATCGCGTTCATATAATTATTGCAAGACATTAGAGTAGTGATACTGGTTGAGACTACATTGTTCTCTCTACTAAACCTGATTGTTTATACCAAAACTTCTACTTCTCTGTATATATATCTGTTTGTAATATATGTGTTATCCCATACCTGTGTCGAGTTCTTCTTTATTGGTTCTACCTTGGACTATCACCGTGGTACAAGGAACCGGACCATAACAAGTGGCCACGAAGATTCGAATTCATACGTTGGAAGAAAAAAATATTGTTTGCCACAGTGTAACAAGTGGCGACGAGGAACCCAACTCTCGACGCGGAGGACAAACCTTTTTTTTTTTTTTTTTTGCTATCCGTCGCGCATAACAAATGGCGACGAAGAAACTCTAAAAGGGTAATACGAAACTAATTCTAAAAAATTCCATTTCTTTTATATCAAATTTTCACTGACAACAAAGGAAAGTTTTTTTTTGTTGCGTGCACAGGCTACAGAATATCAGGATACACAAAAAAAATACGTTAACATGGAAGATTTTAAGTCAACCATTATGGAACTTATCAAAATCCGATTTGAACAGCAACAAAGGTACGAACAGAAACATCTGGAATTGTAAGAATTATTGTTACGTGCAAAGACAAATAAGGAGCAAAAATCCGAGAACGAAACAGTTCTCTCACAAGACGCTATTTGGAGTAATATCGAAGATTTCAAGTACGCACCCGACGAAGATAAAACTTTTGCAGATTACTTCCGAAGGTACGAAGATCTATATGATTTTGACTGCAAAGATTGGTCAGACGCAAGTAAAAACGCCTATTACTAAGAAAATGATTCACAGACGAATATACCAATTTCGTAGATTATATGCTTCCCAGAAAATCAAGCGAGTTAACGTTCAAAGAATCCATAAAATTGCTAACGGAACTTTTCAGCCATAATACTTCACAATTCCATAAAAGATGGAAATGCTTGAACCTTACAAAAAAGGACAGCGAAGATTACATAACTTACATAACATCAGCGCGGACAATTTCAAATGCTTTATTTACGTCCAAGGCCAGGTTTCAACCAAAGATGCGGAAATGAGACGCATAATACTTACTAAATTGGAGAGTGAACAAGATTTGACACTTCAGAATGTAGCTGAATGCTGCCAGAGATGCATCAGTGTGAAAAAATCTCAAAAGACACAGAACAAGCTGGCATAGCACACGTACGCAAAGTACGAAGGCAAACAAATTCCTCCCCTCACAAACAAACCGAACCCATTTTCCCGCCTCAAGAACAGGTGAAACAAAATTTTCTAATTATAATCAACATAAAAAAACTTCCACCCAGTCCATGCTATCGTTGTGGGTCTTGGCACTGGGTTAAAGACTGTACATATAGTTTTAAAACTTGTCTAGCATGTAAAAAATTGGCCACAAAAGTTCTCATTTTTGTTATAGAAAAGAAAGCAAATTCAGAATAAGAATTACGAGGACTGATCAAGCAGATGAGACTAATATAAGCAAATATGTACAAGTTGAAATGCAAAACAGAAAAGTTAGGTTACAGCTGGATTCTGGCTCAGACTTAACTATCATAAATCTACAGACATGGAGAAAACTGAACAAACCTGTCATGTTAAAAACGGATAAAATTGCTAGATCAGTTACGGGGAGAAAGATAAAATTCGAGGGTGAAGTAATTACAAATATAACATTTAATGGAATGACGAAAAAACTAAATATGTATGTTTTAGGAAATACCGAAAATCTATTCGGAACAGACTGCGTGCAAAAATTCGAATTGTGGGATTTACCTATTAGTACGTACTGACAAAATGTAAAAAGCTTATCAACCGAGGCAGACAAATTAAAAGGAAAACTAAAAACGAGTGACCCGGCATGTCTCGGAAGAAAAAGAAAATGGCAGCTAATATCGAAATTAAGGAAAACGTTCAACCTGTATATATTCTAGTTTGTATTATATCTGTGTTATTCCATACCTGTGTCGAGTTCTTTATTGGTTCTACTTTGGACTATCACCGTGTTACAAGAAACCGGACTATAACAGTATCTCAATAAGCTAAATGATACCAGTAACAAAACTGATAATATCAATAATAATTTTAACCATGATAATGTACGTCAAAATAATCATAATAAAATTAACTTATACTATTATAAACAAATGCATAATAATTACAAAAACGATGAAACAGCACTCAAAAGCCTAATAGGTAGAAATGTTAAACTTATTAATAATAAAAAAAATCAAGTTAAACACATCATACATTATAAAATATTTAAGACGATTGACATCAGTCAACAATAAAACTAATACCACACAAAAAACCCTATAAAACAACAATGTAGTGTATCAATATACATGTCTGTTCAGAGATTGTATCTCTGTTAATAATAATAATAATAATAATAATAATAATAATAATAATAATAAATCAACTACATATATTTGTTTTACTACAACCACGCACACTCTTATGCCTACCTGTCACCTTTCTGATCTTTGTTCTATTAAACAACTTATATATAATATTAGACAGGTATTTGTTGCTAACACAATAATGCACATATATACACACAGAGAAAATGAACCATAATATATTGGATGTCATCTAAATAAAAACAACGCAAAGTAAACTCAAAAAAATTACATTTCAAAACAAATCAAAACATATCAAAATGCATTTAAACACAAGGATCTGTTGATAGAATTATTTTATCTCACGTGCTCGTGCGCGATGTCATAGAACTACATCACGGATTTAAAACCTCCGTCTGCTATTCCGCAACCGTTATCGTCGAATAGCAAACTTCTGTTTAAACACAACAGGATTTTATCTTTGATCGTAATCCTCTCTTTGTAATATCCATATAATTGTGATGATGGCTAATGTGAGCCGAATTATTTAATGAAGGAAGTACATAATTTCGCAAATGTTAGACAGATTTTGTCTTAATTTTTCCCGAAACTAAAACCAATATACGAATCTTAGAACGGCTCATGATAAAAAAATAATAGACATTGGTTGTCTGTTATATTTAGCAATATATGTTTGAATATATATTCACATAAATCCAGCCAAATATGTTAGCTCTATCTCTGATATTGAGCGCTTTCTAATAAGTACCGCGCATATAATATATAAATAAATATATATATACATATATTTTTATACAGACACTTTTTCACACAAACACACACACAACAAACACACACACATATATATATATATATATATATATATATATATATATATATATATATATATATATATATACACACACACACATATATATATATATATATATATATATATATATATATATATATATATATATGGCGAGATAGATAGATAGATAGATAGATAGATAGATAGATAGATAGATAGATAGATGCAGACACAAATACGCACACAAGAATTCATGTATATTATAGTATAATACACTAGGCCTTCACGTTGCATTGACGGTACGAGGGTCAAGCAAATCAATACTGAATTTCTAGAAATTAACAGACTACCTGCATGAATCATTTGATTATAATGAAGGCATTTGGAAGAGCCGAATATTTACACAATGGGCACAATATCTCAAAACATCCCTCCGTATTGCTATTCTCTTAAATCGGATGCCAGCCAGAGCTATAGAACCCTATCTGCCCTGCTATTTACCCAGAGATGATGAGGATTCATACATTTCCCAATGGTATTAGGGATGTGAATGCAACGGATTCAACTGGAATTCAACCTCAATTAGTGCTGGTATCCATTATTTCGACGTGCCTCCACACACACACACACACACACACACACACACATATATATATATATATATATATATATATATATATATATATATATATATATATGTTGAGTGGTTTTGACGGATAACCACTGAAGCCTTTATCAAAGTTTCATGTGATATTATATAGCCGGGTATTACATGGAAATCTGTTTTTTAGCGAGAAAAAGAAGAACCATCATTTTCAAAATTGCTCTGTATTATTGACTGCAATGTAACCTTGCCCTGTGCAGTAGATATTTTATTTAGTATAAAGAACAAGTATTTATTTATAAAAAAATATGGCATCTCTTTTGGAATAATATATGTAAGATGAAGACAGAAAATGTCGTATATATATATGTGTCTCTGTTTTCGTACAGCAAGCACAATGAAGAAAAAACATTTATTTCAAACGTCAGATAAGTTTCAATAATATCCCATTCCTTGCTATGGGTCTTACATCATTGTTGAACTTTTTTCACAGCGAAGGACAATAATACATTGAATTTTCTACATTAAAATGCATTAAAAATTTTGTTAGTAATGTTTGAGTTGCATTATTTATTAGTATGTATGTGAGTTTATTCATACTAGAATTTATTAGTACAATGTTATTTATTAGTACAATGTTAACCAATTTAGAAGAATTTCTTAATCAACGCAAATTTCCCACTGCATGATTCCCTTTACCTGAAAACAAATTAAAAACTATGAAATTGTTATTACAATCTTTTGAAAGCCCCGTCTTTCAAGAGCATTTGATTTCCGCAATTATAAATGTATTCTGTCATTTTTAATATTTAATATGTGCGTTAATATGGGGAAATAAATTGCAGCGCATACATTTTAACTCATTTATCTTTTTAATGGATTATTAACCAGTGATATGCAAAAGAGAAGAAATGTATATCTTCTACAGGGAAAGGAAATAATATTCATCTAATCATTTTTCCTGATAAATTCAACTCCGATATTATATCTTTCTTTGGTAAACTCAACCTGATTTACTGGTTATCAAGCTTGTCTCCTCAGAACAATTACAAATGGGTAGTGAATTAGATCCTCACAGAGTGCTCAATATTTTCGTCCTTTTGCCACATGCAAGCTACGCTTAGACAATGCCCTTACATCTTTTCTTTTTTTTATCAAATTTCGACGAACGCATCAGTGACAATATCCTTTCACAATTGCAAGATATATGATGCAAATACATTATGAGACAATACCAAATATATCTAATTTTGGACATTTTTGAGTTATATGCGAAGCTTAGTCTGACACACGGGCACAAATATAGAGCATTCCGTGTGCACAGAAAGTACAAACAGTGGTTAATAATCTAGCAAAGTACATAAAATATGTCGTGTTCGATACACATTTGTTCGCCCATGATATTGTTTTTATGCCAGAGAAATATGTTTTTAAGGAAGTGGATTTATCATTTTCAAATAATAACGATCCTTTTGAACTTTTGGAATATTATTAGCAAGTAGTGATATTTTTTAAGTAATTCACCCCAAGCAAGGCATGAGGGTTATTAGCAGGCAAGGGGTTATAAAGGGAAGAGTGAGATTAAAATTTAAGAGCAGTATGTGACATAAGGATAATGAAAAGAACAAAAGATATCGATTGACATTAAATTTGAATTTTTGAAGAGTATAGCTATCAGGGATGCAAGTGATAGGAAGCGACTTCCATTGACGGGAGGTGGGAGATAATAAGCTGTTGGCGTAGAAGAGATGGCTAAATTTAGTCTTTTCGACAGTGAAATGGTGGGAGCGAAACGCCAACCTAGTAGCACGCTTGAAACTTGCAATTTGCGAAGCAGTGAAAAGAGATCGTCAGAGCAACTGCCATGAAAGTACTTGAAGTCAGAGGGAAGCCACATCATGTCTGTGAGATAGCGACTACTCACTGGATGCCAGATCAGGACCAACCACGTTGCATATCCGTCTAAGGATTTCGTCTAGAACCCCGAGATAAACACTGAGAGCGTCAGACCATATATGACAGCAGTATTTGATGCAAGGATGAATGGTTGGTGTGTAGATTTGAAGGATTGTCTCCAGCGAGAAACACCTTCTGGCGCGACAGAGAGAACCAACTTTCCTTGCGGTAGATGAAGCTATAGATTCATTGTAACTGTTCCGCTTCAGGTCAGCGTGAGACCAAGCCGTCGCAGAGAAGCGATATTGTGGAGTTTGGCATCAGCTATTTTGATGGGAGGTAGAGAAGATTCTCTTTGTGGGTAACTGAGAGCAGTTTCGTTTTAGACGTATTATTCCTGCCCCAGTCAACCACAGATTTGTGGTGCTTCTCGAGGCCTAAGGCCAGGTTAATTTTGTCAACGATGCCGGATCTACTATTAAGGCAGGAGTAAATAGTAGTGTCGTCAGCGTAGATATCAATTTGGGAGTTGATGATATCAGGAAGATCGTTTTTAAAGATCAGGAACAGTGTAAGACCCAGTATAGAGCCTTGCGGAACACCAGCGTTCGTGTGAAAGTAACTGGAGGAGAAAAAGATTATTTCATTTCACGGTTTGTCAAGACTAGGGATAGGATGCTGTATAATATTTGTCTAGTGCCAACGTAATTGGACCATACTAAAGTACAGCTGCATACGTCAAATCTTCTGCTGTGAAAACAGTTGGTTACTTTTTATCCCTGTGTTCTTGTTTTCAAAATTCTGAAGAATGCTTCGATGAAAATGTTCCAGCAAAAATAAATAAAGTGCTCTAAATATTTATGTCAAGGTTTTTAGGAAAGCAAAGGAATTATCGACCGATGCCTCAAAATAAACAAAAGGAAATATTCTGCAATGATTAGAAAATTCGCAGCGAAAATTTTAGGAATCGTTATTAGCGAAGGATAAATATATGAGATAAGATCATATTCGCTCATATCTATGGATAAAATTGAAGATATAGTTTTAAATTGTAACTAGAATATTGATGATGGCCTTATGAAAACATAAAAATAAAAACAAAAGAAAATGAATTCATCTATTGAGAAATCAAATTTTAGTTTATTTTTTTATACGGTAATCCTTGTTTTTTTTCTTGTGTTTATATCAAATTTCGCGAAAAATACTACACTGTCACTGTGTTACCTAAGTTATTTGAATCTT
Organism: Acanthosepion pharaonis; assembly: GCA_903632075.3. Taxonomy (NCBI): domain Eukaryota; kingdom Metazoa; phylum Mollusca; class Cephalopoda; order Sepiida; family Sepiidae; genus Acanthosepion; species Acanthosepion pharaonis. Next base: position 1,312,647 of record CAHIKZ030000278.1, read on the forward strand.
TCGCTTCCCACTTTAACTTTCTAATAAATGTGAACAATAATTTACCAGTAAGAGCAATCACTTAGGGGCAATCAGTTCTAATTAACTCGCCGTGTGCTTTCTGACACGTTCATCGATCGATCAGTTTGGAGAGGCTGAATGTCGATGGCGGTTTCAGAAAGGTGTTGCCGTCATCATTTAACCCCCCCCCCCGACTGTAGTGCATTAAATAATTTATAATTGGCCCATAAAATTAGATGAGTTAACCTTCGATTACTGTTGTCAGTAGAAGCATTTCATCAATAAATTTTCGTTCAGATCTTTCCATATGCTTTTTTTGTTGATTACAATTATTGAATTCTGGTTTCTGAGTACATTAAGAAGAGTGCATGATGCGAAGACGATGGCCCGATAAATTTGCCAAAACGCACCCAAAGGCTCAAACATCATCTTTATTTTTTGTAAGGGTTTCTCGGGCAGGGAACTTTTCAATTCAATAATAAGCTTTGATCAGTTAATTATAATTATTGGAGTAGGTGTTATAATCTTGTTTAATTAAAGTTTGTCGACAGTTTACAACCAATGTTTTGTGGTTGGTTATATTTAAATTCTTAATACTATTCTAAAGTTACAATTTTGTGTTTCCTTTTGAAATAATTATTTTTATAGCATTCAGTATACACCTGTTTGGCCAGAGATGTTATGTGTTAAAACCGCAATGAGAATCAGTTAAACTTTTCATCGTGATGGTCATATGTAAAATAAATCAGGAGTATGCATCGTGTGAATGCTAAGCGGTTTAGACAAGTAAATATATTCTCCCCACAATTATTCCACCTATACAAATAGGCGATACTGACAAAAATCGAAATCGTACTATGGCTCATTTTGGCGGCAAAAATCATAACATTATGTACATGAAACAGTGATGACGTCGAGAAAACTACGGTAACTCTTACACAAGTTAGGAAAGGAAAGCGAAAACAAGTATCTATGCTTTATTTGTAAGAATACAGAATATATATATATATATATATATATATATATATATATATATATATATATATATATATTCTGTATTCTTACAAATAAAGTATATATATATATATATATATATATATATATATATATATATATATATATACACGCACACACACAGTGGGGTAAATAAATATTCGTACACATGGAAAATTGTATTTTTATAAATGTAAAATCCTTAAATAAAACAAGTTTTGATACATTTTATGTGTAAAGATACATTTTATTAAAAAATAGAAATAAACTTAATTCTTATTCTAACAGAAATTAATGCAATTTTTCATTTTAACTGATGAAAAAAGTATTCGTACAAAACAAAAAAAAAGCATATTAACTTAATTTTTTACATTGTGTAATGTCCTTTATTGAGTTCAACAGCTAGAAGTCTACTCCTGTACGTCTCAACTACTGATTTGCATACATTGAGTGGTATTTTGTCCCATTCCTCTTGGCATATTGTCTTCAAATTCTTGATATTTGTTGGTGCTCTTTCCCGATTTGAATTTTCAAATATCGTCATAAATTATCGATTGGCCATTGCAAGACATCAACGTTACAACGTTAAATAGTATTGCAGGATTTTCTGGTATCTTTCGGCATTCATCTTGCCATCTATTATTGATATTCTGCCAACACTTTTTTCAGAAAAACAGCCCCTGATCATGATACTGCCACCACCAAACTTTACAGCTGGCAACGTGTTCTTCGGTAAGTAGGCGTCACCGTCCTTCCTCCACACATGATTTCGATAATTATGACCAAACAATTCTATTTTAGTTTCATCTGTCCATAGTACGTTTTCCCAAAACGAATATTCTTTATCCTTATGCTCTCTAACGAATTTTAGCCAAGCATCTATGTGTTGGTTCAAGAGGAGTGGAGTCTTCCTTGGGTTGATTGATTTCAGACTGTTTTTGTGTAGTTCATTACTTATTGTACGCTTGGTTACTTTAATCCATATTGCACGCAGATGTTCCTGCAGCTCTTCTCGGGTAACCTGTGGATTTTGTTGGATCTGGCGTCCTAATATCCTTGCTGATCTTAGAGAAATCTTTCTCGCAGCACCTGTTCGTCTTTGGTTTTCGACGCTGTTACCAGTTCTAAACCTTGCAATGAACGAAGCAATTGTTGTAAAAGGAATATTCAGGTTGTTAAAAATCGTTCTGTAACTGTTCCCATATTTCCAAAGAGACAAAATCTGTTGTTTTTGTGAAATAGTCAATTCTTTAACATTAGGCACAATTAGAACCTTCTCGTTATAATAGAATTTGCAGAATGCTCTGATAATGGCTAATAGCGTTAAATATAATTACTAATAACTTTACTGGAACATTCTAGAATATATTTTTTCGTAATTACTTGATTATTTTATTCTAATAATTGATTTGTACGAATATTTTTTCACCAGTTAGAATTAAAAAAATGCATTAATTTCTGTTAGAATAATAATTAATTAATTTTATTATTACTTTTTTAATAGTATATGACTTTATACATAAAATGTGCCGAGATTTGTTTTATTTAAGGCTTTTACATTTATAAAAATACAATTTTTTTCGAATATTTCCCCCCATCATATATATATATATATATATATATATATATATATATATATATATATATATATAGTCTGCAAAATGAGCTGGCCATTGATTGAATAGAAAATCAAAAAAAGATTAAATATTTAAATATCTACGAAGATTTTGCAGCAGAGAGCTGAAAATGCGACAGTAAATACGAAGACACATTGGAATCGCGATGAAAGCCTCTAAAAGCTAAATAATGTATTCTGAAACAAGAATATTTCAATACAATAAAAGAAAATATTACAAAGATGCTATGTAACAGCGAACCCTCTATAATTCAGTGAATACTAGACAATGTCATGTTTTATAAATAGTCTTAAGGCTCATAAATATGTTTATATAGAAATATAATGAGAATGAAATGGACGGAATATGTGAGCATGGTTGAAGCTTTAGATGGAATGGTTTGGTTAGGTTTGTTTTGTTTTACGGCATATCAATCTCAATGCGTTATTTAATGCCGAGAAGATGTTTATTGCTGGTAATATTTTTGTATTGTATTGCTGGTAATAATATGTTGCAGGTATTTTTTTCTTGAAAAAGTATTGCTGGCAATAATGTTTTACAAAGTATTTCTCGTACTAAAACTATTTTTTTTCACTTTCATCGTGCTTTGAACGCATTTTGGGAGATAACTATTTACACATAACTGGGACACTACCAGGTTCTACCAAACCAGATCAGGCTTGATCTGATAAAACCAGCCATTAAGAGATATTTCCACGCTTTTCAAAACCTCCTGTTCAGAGGCCTTGTGTTGGACAGAGTTCAACGTTAGACGCTAGATGAAATGGAAACAATGAACACTTACACTTAAATTCTGAATAAAACTGTTGCAATCTTTCGGGCACATAAAAAGCATAAATGGCTTTGATAATTTGTCACTTATAAATCATACTGAATGCAATAGGGGTAGAGGAAAACAGTGATTACCTTATACAAGAATATGTGTAAATATTTGTCAGAAGTGTGATTAGAGTATTTAGGAAATAAACAAAACGGAAATAGCCTTGTGGCGACCTATGATTGGCCACGTCCTGAATGTACAACACACATTATTTATGATGTTTTAATGGTCATACTATTGAAAAGGAAAAACTTAAACTTCTCGTTTCTCTTCGAAATATAACTTGACACGTTATCCTGCGCTCACACATTCATTATGTTCAAATATTAATTTTTAACATGCACTATGACAAAAAAAAAGCAAACTTCGTTGTCTGAGACAACTTGAAGAATTGCCTTAACAAATACTTTCACAAAAAGTTCCAAAAGTAAATTTTATGTCTTGTATTTATCTCTTTGTTTTGCTAATTTTTTCAAACAAAATCCGCGTCATCAATGGTAAAAGACTTAATCCATGATAAGAGAATTAAATACACCAGAAGTGCATTTGTAGCTAACAATTGCTTATAAATATACTTTTTCTTACGCAAGAAAACTGATATGTGAAAATATTACTCAAAAGTTTGGCAAATTCCGAGATATGCTAAGTACGATTGGCACGGAAACATTTGAAGTTATATAAGACGAGAAATACTAACCTAGCCTTTAAGGATAAAAATATTTGACGGGTAACATGATAATTTATTTGTAGGTCGGGTGAAATCGAGTGATGTGTGAAATATCAGGCGACACTGGAGAAGCAAAAGTAGCTTCACAGATTAAATAATTTTGATTAAATTTACCAACTTCTAGAGTAGCATCATTTAATTCAGCTTAGACTGTCGCTAAAAGCGTCATTTGCAGAGACATTTTCGCCATTTCACATTGCGGTAAATTCCATTGGCATGCTCCGCGCTAATCATTTACGTCACACGTCAAATTGAATAAATAACTATTGGCAACAAGCATAAGTCCGTAGCCTAATGATGAAACGATATTTTATTATATATGAAAGTATGTAAAATAAATATTTCTTATAAAGGCATTTCAATTCAATAATGCATGCTAAAGCATGGGTCGAATATTGGCATCCGTCGAATATGTTTCGAGAATACACGCATGCACGCACACACACATGATCCAAATCATATATATATATATATATATATATATATATATATATATATAAAAACACACGCACATACACACACTCACATATCTAACTGAAATAATAATAAAAACAACGAAATAATATTAATCTACAACCCAGTGTGTCTGAAGGTTTTAATTTTTAATATTTTTATTGTTCAATATATATATATATATATATATATATATATATATATATATATATATATATATATATATATAAAATATAGAAGCAATCAGGCGGTATGGAGACAGGCTGTCGCCTCTGAGTGTTGTTTGTTCGCTTTTTTTGCATATGCTCTATGTTTGTTTTTGAGCATTTTACCCCACAAATATAGGACACCTTAAAACTATATTTTTCATATATATATATATATATATATATATATATATATATATATATATATATATAGTGCGATGAGTAAATTATCGCCATTTTATATTTTTTGCACATGCCCGTTGTTTGTTTTGGATTTTGCCGGCTTCCCAGTCTAGTAGATTCAGTTAGGCACCGTCTTTCTGTAAAAGAGCGCAACGATGCCCGAAATTTCGAAACTGCCTTCTGTATTGAAGTACTTTTGCACCGGAATCTCCAATACCAACATTTAAAAATTTTGGTGCGTCAATTTGTATACAGTGAAAACGATTCGGAATGTGTTTGAGTCATATGGCAATTACGAAGGTGTTTGGAACGATCACTAGTGATGGTGACACTTTCCCGATATCTGCCTGACAGAAAAATTGTTTGTGATTCTGATCAACCCATTCATTTTCCCCAGGACCTCAGAGTCAACACGGATGCCTAAGTCAAGTGACTTGAGGAGATAGTGCTGCCTGAAATCCTTACGTCTAGTAACAAGTCTCTGCGAGATGCTACACAAGCAGGAGGACACAGTCTTGGCTATCAGACTATTTTTCCGACCATATCACACTTTACATGTGACAACCTAACTTCCCTGATTGCAACCATTTTTATTATTACGCGTAGGATGCAGCTGACCGTGAGATCAACAAATCTCGTTGTAACACCAATGATGAACTGAACACAAGCGTCATGGAAGCATTCACCAAATTAAACAAAGAGACCGCCCAGAAGATTGACGAAAGATTCGGAAATCACCTGGAGACCGCAGTTGAAGACAAGTAAATTTATTGAAAATTTACTCCTTAACATTTCAAGATATTTTGTATCATTTTAGTAAATATATCTATAAAAATGAGATTATATTTTTGTATTATTTTTTTGCATAATTTCTGCAACACTTTATCCGTCGCCCTATATATATATATATATATATATATATATATATATATATATATATATATATATATATATATATATATATATATATATACACAAAAAGTGAGAGAGAGGAGGTTACGACTGATATGTGTGTGTGTGTGTGTGTGTGTGTGTGTGTGTGTGATTGTGATGGTGTTTAGTTGCGCTGACCAGAATCACAAACGAATTTTTATTCAAGCTGATATCGGGACATATTTCTAATTGTAAAATTAGCTTCAAGAAAATGTTCGGCTTTCATTGATCGAGCAACCAGTACTACTTTCGGTTGAAATGAATAAATCAATTATTCACGAGAATGGCTTTGTCGTAGATTTGACCGTTCTTTCCAGTATTGATCAATATTATGTTCCTTATTGTTCATTTGAATTATTGCGGAATGTCACTATCTTGATTATGTCATTTTCTCTTCGAGTTAAATGTGATATGCATTTTTGTACTTGCTGCTTTTGAAAGTTATCACTTGATGTGGTTTCTGCTATTTGATACAGGTGTTTTTGATTGTGTAGCGTCAGTCCACAATGTTCAAAAGACGTATGGTCTTCACCACAACCTATATGCTTGATCCGCTCAAAGCCAATTTCAAATTATTGATCTCAGAAAGCGGTTAAATGCATCTGACACTTTAGATATATCTGAACGGTTTTGGCGCCATGCCTGACATACATATTAAAGACCCGATTTGACGATTCTATTTAAGAACATGACTCGAGTTTTCGTTATTATGATTTAATATTGTAGCAATTTGAGATGTTGAGAGAAACTACTACTAGCGTAGTCTAAATACCTTATCTCCGAAAGTATAGAATGAAAAGTTATAATTTCGTGGAACTTGTATAAAAAATCTGTGGAACACTGAAACGGCCATTATTTCGCTGACGAGTTGTACGATTAAAGCTACATCAAAATAATACACGTAACTTTTACAAAAAAAGGAAAGAAAAGGTTTTCAGTCAATCGAATGATTACCATAATGTAGTTAATTCTTGATTAAGTCATAATGGGGTAGATGTTTGACGGACCCAGCCTTAATAAGTTAGTCTCTTTTTGTTCGCCTATTTAATCTGAATTACTTTCGTCTCCGACATTTTTCATTTGTTATGACCCGTATCAAGATTTCCAAACGCCACAATGTATATCCTCTTTATTTATCTTGATTGGATCAGCCTCATATATTTCCGCATCTCCCATTTGTCTCTCTAAACCACTAGTGAGTTATATTTTTTATTCTGTTTATCGACACAATACAGCTTTTGCGCTTTTTTGTTGGTTGGGCGTGACATGCTAACATATTTTTTTGTTTGAATGATTTATTTTTTATTGCATTACTGATTTCGCACATTCTCCACTTCATTTCATGTGTCATATTATTTTTCTAATTTTTTTAAGGAAATTTAAAAAGCTGGGAAAATATTTGTACATTTGAAGGTATTTAAAAATACTGGATGTTTTTATAGGTTACCCATGAAGATGTGATATTGTAGAGCGTGTTGTATTGTGTTGTATAGGTTCTTGTAGTGATTGATGAAATTCTTATAGTGAATGGGTCGTTAGTAAGATTACGGTGATGAAGAGTGGATAGTATTGGCTAGACCTTCCGCACATTCATTTCGGCTTTGTGCTACAAATTAATATAAACACATTGATTAAATAAATAAAACACACGATACAAATTCATAAGCATGACAAAGAAGACCATATTATGCCGTTATTTATCGCCGGAAGTACGGAAACAACCATCACGATGGAGGTGGGATGGATTTGATAAAATAGTTTTGTCATCTATCCAAACTAGATTTGCTAGGCGATACCTACACCTACGTGACAACTACACGAAACCTAATTTGAAAACGTTTTATGGACAATGAATTTAACGTAATGGAATGTACTCAGTCGTCTAAACTAAATATAGCCAAATATACTTGACGAAATTTGAAAACTGAAATGGAAGCAATCGAATTAGAAAGAAGATTTGGAAAGTTTATACATAACAAAATGGACGAAATCGCCGGTAAATTCCGGAAACTAAAGTAAATGCATATTCCACATAGGAGGTGACTAAATGATAATTGAGGGTACAGTGAGTGCGAAATAATAAAAACTTTTTTCACTCACTCCCTTCAAAATCAGAAACATGATTTCAAAAGTCCATGGGAATTTTTTTTTTCTTTTTGACCAATGAAAAAACCTAGAAATATCCGGTCAGCTAAGAAGAAGGAGGTAAATTCGCGAGCCTACTCGAAATTGCTTTTTATATAAAATTAGGAGAAAACTTAATCAATTAGGGTAGTATGTCTGAAGTCATGTGAACGGTTTCGTTTCAGTTCCTTGCGATCAACATTTAATCCTGTGTAAAATTATTCGGCAATTATTTTATCGGCCTATAACCAACACTTCAAAGAATATTCTCTCAACAAGTCAAGAAAGCTAAATATTTCAAACTATCAATGTTCTATTATATTTGAAGGTATGCAAACCGTATATCACATCGTTGAACAACGAAATCCCGTACCTTTTCTTTTAAATGGTTTTTAGTATCAATTTCTGTAAGATTATTTAATCTGTTGCATGAATTTTTCATCTTCATGACAATACGTTAAAGCTACAGATTTACGAAATATAATTTACTTTCCTGAAACGAAATGATGATACAATTTCAGGTGTGTAAATTCGTGAATAAATCCTTATATTGTTTTATTCAAATTGCCCTTGAGTTCACGTCATTGTGATACTTCATTAATCTTCTTGGCGATGTTAGATAGACCCTAACACCACTGTAAGGGATTACATCTTAATGCAACACTTATTTTAGCCATATAATCGTAATATGGAGGAAATATATATATAGTTGCATTGATTACTTGAATTATATTATTATATTTTCTTTGATTTTGGTGTGTACACATTTCTTTCCAGGTCCCGCCCAGAGACATAAGGTTAGAAATGGCATTATGACACTTTCAACGGAAAAAAATGACATAGATAAAGCCCTTCGTAAAGTGTGGGCTGTACTTGTGAGAACAATTTCTTTTATTTTTTTGAGGCAAGGGCTTCTAGGAATCGCTTCAATTAGTCTACTGGAATCTTTACCAACCAATCCTAGGGCTCCAACTACAACAGGGATTGTTAATGTCCCTATGTGGGACATTTTCGAGATTTCGATTTCAAAGTCCTTGTATATTGGCAGCTTTTTTTAAAATATTTTTAATGATAATTTGCAGTCTGCAGGGACTGCCATAACAATAAGAAGGCATTTTTTGTGGTCTTTAATAACAATGTCTGGGTGGTTGGATTTGATTGTTCTGTCAGTGTGTATTGTTTGGTCCCATAGAATTGAAACAGGTCCTATTTCCGTAAGTGGGTCTGGGTGGTGTTCATAGAAATTTCTTTCAGTTTCCTTCCTGTAGAAGTTGCAAACTTTCAAATGCAGATATTGGTCCACTCTGTCATACTGGGTTTACACTCAGTGGGTACCAATATCGAGCAACCTGATACAAGATGATTAATTGTTTCTGGATATTTATCACAGAATCTGCATTTTGGGCTCACATAATATTTTACTATATGTGCTTGATAATTTCTAGTTAACGAGAATAAGCCATGTGCAACTAGGATAAAACCTTCAGTTTCAGCTTTTAACCCTGCACTACTAAGCCACCGATGGGTAAGGGTTTTGTCTACATCAGCTTGTTTGGTACGGACAGAGTATTGGGCAAGAAGCGTTTTATCTTGCCATTATTTCTGTATCTGATCTTTTACATTTGTTTTGCTCTCTTTTTTAAGTATTTTACAGTTTATTGTTATTATTATTATTAATATTATTATTTTGCTTGTCTCTTCTTTCGTTAGACAGTAAAGCCGTTATATCGCGCGAAACATTATATATAATAGACTATTCCACGTTTCGATAGTGTGGAAAGAGGTGTAAATACATTACTTCGTTTCATTGAGAAAATGAAAGCAAGAAGAAATAAGGAAAGAAAGAGAGAAAGATGAGAGAAGGAGAATCAGATTAAGGTGGATCAAAACGGATAATACAAATTCATCTCATTCGAAATGTCGAAAAGCTATGGCAACCAAGAAAAGTTTAATTTTTTTCATACGCACATTATCGAAAGACGTAAGCCGTGGAAAGCAATCGTAAAAAAATCCAATTTTGATCGCGTGAAAAGAAGCGAAAAGAAACTATGTAATTTCAGGGATGAAATCAAAGAATAAAATGAAGAAAAAAGAGGGATAAAAGTGTTTAACGGCTATTTCAGGTAAATGCAAATGGTTTTCTATTTTAAACTTTTTCAGGTCTACCCAATTATACAGATATTTTTTTCGTAGAATTTGCCCTGAGCTTATTTAATCATTAAATTAAGAGTAAAAATTTAAGAATCATCAGAAAATTTAAATAGGATAAACATTAAATTTTCACGTGTTTCTAGTTGTTATTATTATTACTATTATTATTATTATCATTATGATTATTTTCTCTTAGTAACTAATCAACTAATCTGGCTGCCAATAAAAATGTTAACACCTCGGCGATATTTTAACGTTTCAGAAATGTATGTTATTTTTTATGAACTTTAGACAAATTTGCTGATGGGATTGTAAATATAACTAAAATCAGTGACTCTTAGCGGCTTATAAAACTTATCCGAATGAATTTAAATATATGATGTTACGCAAATCATATAAGCCTCATTAACTCCAATTCCCTTTGTAAATTTTTTGTCAAATTTTAAATAATAAATTTATACGATAAAATAAAGCTGGATTTGAGTTGAATTATTTGGCAGTTTCAACATCATTTATTAAAGTTATTTGATATATTATAAAGCCTGATGTTTGAATTTATACGACTAAACCCGAATATTACTGTAGTGATAAGCTTTACGGTCATATCTTTTACCATATTCATAGTATTTAATCGTAGCAATCACCACATCTTTTCGATGGGATTCATAACTGGACATTGTGCTGGTCATCCCATTATATACTCTACTGTAAAACATTTTTGTAAAGAATTAACGGGTAACCTTATATATATCAGAAGGTGAATTGTCGTGTATAAATACAAACCACACTTGAAAAATGCAAATTGTGCCATTCAAATAATGTGTTGATCATGAAGAGTCAGTAGTTTGCAGTATTCAGTTTGATTCTTTCCTCAAATTCCAATATATATCATTAGCCTCACTGCTGCCTACTTTTAACCAGAGGGACATCTACATTGGCTGAAATCGATCCTTTTACCCACCTATCAATTCGATTGAATACCACCGGTGTTTCCCCGTGGAAATTACATCAATTCCAAGTATTTCTTTTCCCAGTTTTCACGCTTTAACGTTGTTGCTTTACTGCGAGAATTTTACTTAGGAGATTTCTTGACAGATCCTAATTTCCGAAGTAATCTACACATTTTGTCTTTCTTGATGCCCTCAATTCCAGCCTGTTCAAAGATCTGACCACTGATCAAAAGTCGTTGTTTCACTATAACTCGATCTAGTTCTCGTTCTCCTCGAGTAGACAAGTTATTAACTCCATTTCCTTTGCTTCTCGTACTCAGCCTATTTAGATATTCAACGGTGCTTTATCGTTGGAAGATCTATGCGAGGCTCCGTTAATATCAACAATGTCGACCATATCCTCAGTCAATTATTTTGTTATTTTCTTTTTTTTTTCAGCATTTCTTACATATTTTACTTTACAGGTTTTTCGCACATGTTATGGAAAACGTAATATATATTGGATCTCCGAGGATTTAAAATAATATTGCTATAATCTGTATAATAACTTGAAACCGCATTTGTGTACGTCTAAATTAATCGTCTAAAATTTGACAAAAATGTTCAAAGCACATTCCTGAAATTGAGCTTTATTTGATTCGCAGCATGACTTCAAAGGGACCGCGGCTGTATATTCAACAGGATTTTTTGATATTTATCTCTTTTCACGAGCAGAATCTATATACTTTTTCATGGGAAAAGTGAATAGGCTTAGTTTACAGATGTTCATAACCAGGAAAGTCTTGTCACATATAAATACTTGTAAATAAGTTAAATAATAATATATTTATATATATATATATATATATATATATATATATATATATATATATATATAAAATTATTATGTTTCTATTTTTTATCATTTGCCAAGTCGGTAAGATATGAAACAAAGTTGTTATCATTCTTACATCTGCAACAATTCACAAGTGATTCGTCTAAGTCGTTTGGCAGGTGGTTCCATAGAGTTTAATATGTTTCTGAAAAAAATAATAAATTCAAATTCTTTGATATCATTTACGAATTATTTCTTTCCTTCTGTCTTGGAGATATTGTGCGCAATACGTTTTTGTGCAGATTTCTTATTTCGTTTCCGATTCATGATGAATCTTTTCACTTGTCGTTAGACATCATTTTACGTGGGCTTTCCCATCTCGTTCCTGAACAGTCAATCTGAGTTGTAAACTAAGCATTTATTTGGGTTCAAAATGCAATATCCTTAACCAGTGGAAAAACCCTTTTGGAAAATAATAATTTAGTCTATACACATTTGTGAATTTAAATATATCATGTGGTGTAGCCTGGGTGAGAAGGTTTGGCAAAGGAGAAAAATCATCTGACAGACAACACGACCAGAACGACACTTCAATGCGGGCAATTACAAACAATGCAGCATCTTCAAGATAGCCCCAATCATTAAGACTCATGCACACATAAGGACCTTGAAAATTTACCACTTCTTGCATGCACTGTGGCTGGGTGCAACTTAGCGTCTCTATAAGAAAAAGATGGCAACCTTAAGAGAGCTTGAATTTGTTTTTTATTGAGGGATCTGTTATTAGTGAGCAAAATATCAAAATAAAAAGGAACGCAGATATGATAGTATTATGATCAGACAGACATAAAATGACATGTACTGCTATAAATAAAAGTACATGAAAGCGTGAATAAAATAATTAAATATTATCTGTTAGAAGATGGAAGGTGTAGTCATTAGTACCAAGAACAGCAAAAACTTAGTAACCATTCATTACAACACGAGTGTCCGCAGCACTTAATAATGTTCGGCATTTGCAACAGACAAATGAAATTGCAAAGATATGATTTACTGAATTGCCATATGTCAACAAATATGATTAATATTAATTAGGGATGTTTGATAATTTGCTGTAACATCGAAACATATATTTTCCAGTAAATCTTTTGAAATAAGAGATCACAGTTCAGTTGCTCCTGAATATTCGCTTAATTTAAACGAAGTTCAAATTCAGTGGAAAATGTTTCAGGAAAATTAATGAGAAGAAAACAGCATTAAAGGACAGTATACTCAATTCTAATTTACTTGATGGGCACCGTTATTACTCATTACTTACATTGAAAAGAGAGACGATCACTTTCGCCGACTGCCGAAATAGACTATTCCCCTCATGAGGTAAAAAGAAGTTGTTTGATTGTTAATTATATTGTTCTGTATAAAGTAAATAAAATACATGGACCTCTTTGTGCATCAGTTCTAATATTTCCATATTATTAGGATACTTAGCTTATATACCAACTTGGAATTTTATTTTTTTATTCTCTCTCTCTGTCTTCATATATATATATATATATATATATATATATATATATATATATATATATATATATATATATATATATATATTATAAATTAATTGATTTAAAATGTGGTCAATTAATTTATAATATTAATGTAAAAAAAAAATATCTAGAAGAACACCGGATTATATAATTTACTGTTCTTTTTTATATTATATATATATATATATATATATATATATATATATATATATATATAATTTAACAACATGTTACTTTTGAAATCTGGGGTCATTGCAGTCATTAATGTTAAGAAGCATTGAACCTGGTATGTAGCTAGATCAGATTTGCGGGTGTTGTAAAGGAGAGGGGCGTGGAGGGCAGAATGGCCAGTCGGGCTCACATTCTCGGCGAGTTTTTAATTTCTCTTGCAAGTAAATATCATTGGAAAACTTTTTGATCCATGACATGTCCCCACAGGAATAGTTAAAGAGCAGGACACTCTGGGCTTTATAAACTTTGGTGGTAAGCATTCATTGAAAAGGAAATCTCTGAATAGAAACCAGCCTGGAGACAGTTGGCAAAAGACAAAATATGTGCTTTTTACAGGCATCAACGGCCACCATGCAGCGAGAAGATGAAAACATATGTCATTTCCAAAGCAAAAATGCCTGCGTTTATATAAGCTATTGACGCGTAGAACACTGTGCAGCATTAGACATGATGTTTCTTCAATATATATATATATATATATATATATATATATATATATGTGTGTGTGTGTGTTAAAATTAACATTAGATTAAACTGAACATATATATATATATATATATATATATATATATATAATGTTGTACTAAAATTTATTAATCAAACATCTTACTTAATAAGTGAATGAAATTATGGTCCAAATCAGTACACATAAATGCAAGTACGCACTTGCATACGGGGACACTTACAAACACATGTGAATTTTCTTCAAATAACCACACGCAAATATAAATATATACGCACACATTTTGATTTTTTCTAAATAACACACGCGGGCACGCACAAAACTACATACTGAAACACATACACACACACATAATTTGCCGAGATTTACTAAATTTTCATCAATTTAACCTGTCTCCTGAAAGGCAAGATACAGCAATATTGTACGAATATTATTTGCATATATCTTAAAATAATGGCCTCACATTCAGTCATCAGATAAAAGTTTTAGCACACTTCCTTACGTGCTTGTTTTCGTTCAGTATGATAGCGATAGAAATTAATTAATTGTTATTTTAATGAGAATTTCAGAATGAAACATGAATGATATTTATTCTTATCAACTTTTACATCATACATCCCCTTCAACGAAACCTCACCTGAATTTAGTTTAATAATAAAAAAACTTACGTGAATTATTTTTTTAAATAATAATTAATAATTTCCTTAATTGTGTATAAACATATATCATTACAGCTAGTACATATATATATCGTACATACGCCCAATTGATTTATTCATTATAATTAAGATTTATAATTATGTGTGTTTTATTAGTCACGGAGGCGTAACTTTTTAGATCTCAATTTCTGATTATTTCTTCGCATTATATTTCTTCGTTTCTTTGTTTCGCACGCATATTGCAGTTATCCCAATATTTTATTGCCATGTTTTATTTGAAAATGTACATTACCATATCACCACTGGAAAAAAGAACGGATTTTCTCATACAACACATGCTTGGAACGTGTTGATTTTTACAGGTATATTTTAAGATTTATTTTAGGAATTCGAAGAGTTCACTTTTACTGGAATTATGATTGAATTATAAATTTGTATTTTTATACAAATTACCGTGAGGAAATATTGAAACTTTGTAAGCCAAGATGCTTCTTGCTTTAAGATTTGTTATAACGTGAGGTCTAACGTCTTATCGAAACATTATCGTGATATACTTCAATTTAAATAATTCCTCGTATTTAACTTGCAACAAGTAAGGAAATATGTGTAATGGTGCTAAAAACGCAGACGCGCTTCTGATAAGAAATTTTCAAATTCGAGAGAAATAACACATATTTCTAATATAAAATCAAGTTTAGGAAAAACATCAAATATCGAGAAACTTATATTACTTATAAAATGCAGAAAATGTATGAATTTACACATACAGATATTCAAATGCAAGAAAAATAAAGCCTTTTTATATCATTTGATCCTGTGAGTATTATATACATAAACACATATATATGTATATTGTATAATGGAATATATCCCTCATTTATACAAGTTTCATTTAAAAATGACGGACAGGAGAATATCGATTAGTTTTTTTTTTATTCAGTTTGTATAGTGTTAAAGTTATTTTATACTTTGAAGAATATGTAAAAACAGTCCATAGTTATTTTTATCCGATGCGTTTTCAGTTAACTGATTAGTCATTTTGAATGTGTTCCTTGTTATTATATATTTCTACTCATATTATAATCTAGTTTCTATAGAAATCGTATTAATTCCATACATACATACAACCTGATTAAGGAAGTATGGCCTTCTTTACTTATATGCTTTTGTATCTTTGTTATTGCTCTTATTGCAAATATACATCCTAGATACTCTCAAACGAAATATTTTCGTAAGATTATGATATATGAACAAAACAAGCTTAGTAAAATATCATATTAAAATAGAGAATTCTATACAAAATATGTTAAATCTAGCTCATCAAGAATTCTAATAGGTAATTAGGAGAAACGGTTTATTAAATCAAAGATAACTATGTATCATTCTACATGTTTTAGCATCATATTTATAAGAAATGCAAGAAAGTCAGACAAAATTAACCATGACTTCAACTTTCCCACAATGAAGAGATTCTCAAGTCTGAAACGTCTAAGCATCATTTATTGAGCATATATATATATATATATATATATATATATATATATATATATATATATATATATATATATATATATATATATGTATTGTCTGACTTTTGGGACTGGATTCCAGTTATATTTCTACATTAAGAATATTTTAACATAATGATGTTTGTCCCGAATCGATTTCGACTAATTCATTAGTTACCATGTTATCATATGTGTTCTAAAATGAATTGTGTAGAAGTAGCAGAAATACCAGGCTGTGTGAGAGGCTGATACGTGATAAAATGTTGAAAACATCCCCAATATTCGTACATGAAATAGGGTTGATGCTTGCCTTTAGTTGTTTAATATAAAGTTTTTTCGCTAATATAAAAATTAGGTAGCAATTACTTAACAAATTAATTAACTTATGTACTAATTACGACAGGCAGTTACTTGGGGGAGAGCGAGATACAGTTTTATAACAGTGATCTCAATTCAGTCACTGGTCATTATACAGACGATTCTTTTAATGATATGTTAAATGTAGGACATCGGTTTATGTCAAGAGACGCACTTTTGTAATGGGCAATTAACTGATATACGATATTGGAAATTTTTTAATTTAGATTAGATAGAATATTTATTATTAGTAATCATGAGACTAATAGTCTTTAATTTTATTTATTATATCGTATGTTTGACACTTTTCCTGTAGTGATCTATTGAAACGTATTGTTTAATGATGTGTCGATTCTGAAATTCATTCTATACATAAATCTTGCTCATCTGTTTCCAATAAATCCATACAATATTTTTAGTGTTGGTGGCGATTAGTTTCGGTATGAATAACTTCATTTGTTCAATAATAATAATAATAATAATAATAATAATAATAATAATAATAATAATAGTAATAATAATAATATATATATATATATATATATATATATATATATATATATATATATATATAATGATGATGATGATAAAATTATGATGGACTTTTATAAAGTCCGTTTACGAAAACTGTGAGTGATATATATATATATATATATATATTATGATGATAACATTTATATTGGAATTTTACATGGTCCGTTTACGAAACTCTGGGGTCGGGTGTCGGATATGATATCAAACAGTTTTGAGATAAATATATATATATAATTTAATCACACACATAAAACACACACGCGCATATATGTGTGTGTGTGTGTGTGTGTCTGAATATATATATATATATATATATGTGTGTGTGTGTGTGTGTGTGTGTGTGTGTGTGTGTGTGTGTGTGTGTGTGTGTGAGATTATATCTTCTCTTCCCCAGTATAATTCACTCAGCTTGGTGTTAGCTTCGAAGAAATCCACGGTGGAATCTATTCATCGATAGATACATACTTCTACCTTCATTCAGAAAAGAGAAAGAGCTATGAGAATCCTTTCATAATTATTGTGATTCTGTCATAATTTCTGTAATTCCATTCTGTCTTACCATCAATATCCTTTTTGGCAAATCTTCTGTCTAGTCTTTCCACTCAACATGACAAACTTTCGAACTGCATTTATACTTCACTTACCGGGGAAAACTGGTTTAGTTCCTCGTGCCATGCCTCTTGCAGATGTTCATTTATTTACCTTTTCACTCAACTTTTTCATTCACAACTGCAGCAGCCAGTAATTGAACAAGCAGCTCTTTGGTTCAAGTCAATGGATCAAAACAACTTTTTATGCACCAGGATAATCGTTGAAGATAATATCCGTGTATGAATTTTGGGGATTTATAATGTCAGTGTCTCAGTATTTTTTTACAATCCTCATATTGCAAATTTATTGTTAGTATTGATTTATCGCTCTCACGCCGTATTACTGGTTCCAATATTTTATTCATTTCTGCTTGAGATAATTTTATGGCCTAGCATATGGAATGAATGATAAAGGTGATTTACATAATGAAGTTTATGTGGATAAGGAAGATAGATAAATATTGACCCTTCATTTGAGGAGTGTACAATTTAGTGCTGAGAAAATAGCAACGCTTGATTATGTTTCATATGCCAGTTACTATGAGAAAATCAAGTTGAAAGAGTTTTTTCGTACATTTCGAATATGACTAAATGAGGCAATATCAAATCTGTTACCATAGCATGGATTTTCCTGGTTTTGGTGGTTTGAAGTAGTGAAACGAAAGAAGGGGCCATTCTAATATTTGCCA
The DNA here is from genome assembly GCA_903632075.3 of Acanthosepion pharaonis. Lineage (NCBI taxonomy): Eukaryota > Metazoa > Mollusca > Cephalopoda > Sepiida > Sepiidae > Acanthosepion > Acanthosepion pharaonis. Next base: position 1,331,213 of record CAHIKZ030000278.1, read on the forward strand.
AGGAAATATAGGGCCACGCATGGGTTTCAAACACATTTCTAATGTTTTTCGGTATTTCTAATCCAGTTAAATAATTAAACTATTTTCTGCTAGTAAAAAAAAAAATATATATTTAGTTATTCAGTCAAACAATCAGATTTTCTAAAAAAGTTAAAAAATATCCCACGATGAAAAACCTTTATTTAGTTACTGAATAATTTAGAACACATATTTTTACGACAGCTGTTTTATAAATATGTTCAAATATTACTAAAGTGTTCCAAATTAATATGGGGTTGTTTTCAGAAAGTTCTAGATTATTATGATTACTTTTATGAATGATTAAAAGTATTACGCCATTCTTTTATTGTCAACAGTAAAAAAAAAAAAAAAAAAACATAGAAAAAATGGGTGAAATGCTTAATAAATGCCTCCGTAAAAGTATTTTTCCTTCATACAAATCGACTTTGTTGTAGGAAAATATTTAATCAATTAAATGTGCCATTGACCTCTGTTGGGACGATAGAACTTCATTGGAAGACGTCTCATTCAATTCGTCCTAAAAAAAAATCTCTGGTCATTCTAGAAATGAACCTGAAAGTACGGCAAGATTATTGGCAAGATTATTGGCAAGAAATGTGGGTAACAAGCCCCGTGGTATGCTTAAAGAACTTCAGGGAGGACACGATGTAAGGGAATAAAATAGAGTTCGGATGCAATTAGTCGTTTACTTCGTCGTTTTGTCATGGACTCCAAGGAAGAAAAAACTTCTTAAGCGAAAATACACTCTTGCTGGACTGGAGTTTCGAGAAAATTCACTTTGGTCATACGAAAAGAAAATTGAAATTTTTGGCAGAAATGCTATAGCAAAGGTCTGGAGAATAAAGGCTACTGAATAATCGCCGAAACATACTGTCCCTACTTAAGATTTGGAGACTGATCAATCATGATCTGGGGTTGCTTTAATGCTCAAAGTGTAGGGGGCATTGAAATAATAGGTGGGGGTTGACTTGAACATATTATTTTGGAGAAAAATTTAAGTCAGATTGCACATTTGCTGGGCTTAAAATTATTTTGTGTCTTTCGACAAGTTTATCCTAAAAATAATGCCAAGTTTACAAAATCATGGTTAATTTCAAATAGCATAGACGTTCTAAATTCACCGAATCAATATCTAGATTTTAAACCTATTGAAACTTTATAGAGTGAGGTGAAATTGAAAATTCAAATAAGGAAACTGCAAAACCTGCAAGAAATAAAGGAATTTTGTCGTGAAGAATGGAAAAATATTAACAAAGAAATGTGCAAGAAATTCGTAGAGGTTACTCTAAACGCCTACATACTACAATTAGCAATAACGGTTAAGCTACGAAATATTAAGTGATTATTTACTAAATGTATTGTAAACGTTTGAGTTATTAAATATTTGTATTTTTTTCTTCGTGGGATATTTTTATAGATTATTGTTTTAAATCTGATAGTTTGATTAAATGCTTAAACATGTGCATTATATTTTTGTAATTTGTTGTAGACTTTTGCGTGGCACTGTTAATGTATTTTAGCAATATGATTTCGATTATTTCTTGTGGGAAATGGTCTTCAAACGGAAATGTAAGTGGAACGTAGCTCGTAACTATATCAAGGTTATGAGGAGTAAGAACCGTTAGCCCATATATGGCAGATATTATTCAAATTAAGTTCTATCTATGCTATTAATGTGTTGAATTGTTATGCTACATCATTCAAGATGTTAATTACGATGCAAATTTAAACTGTGGTTAGTATTTTCCAGTTACACGTTTTTAAGAGCGGATCGTATTTCAGCTGTTGTTACCTCTGGAATTATTCTAATATTGTTGTAATAACAGCATGGTAGTCTGTAGTATTTATTTCTGAATGTTTTCCTCCTCTTTATCGGTTATTCAAATATTTCCAAGTTTTCTCTTATTCAATGCAATTCAAACAATTTCTCTTATATATGGGCGTGTCTCATGGTTTTCCACTTTTATTATCACAGCTTCTTTTCTAACTTGTATTTATATTGTTTAATTTTTTATTATTAGTTTGTATATATTTTCTGTTTCATTCATATTTGTTTTTATGGTTATATATCTTCCGTTTTCATCAGTTTATATGTACTTTGGATTTTTCATTTATAACTGATATTTCTGCTTGTTTTGCTTGCTGGAGTTTTCATAATTATAGCTGTCAGTTTTCCTATGCATATTTTCTACGTTATTATTTTCATTCTATTCCTGTTATTACTTTTTCGCTTTCTTCAAGCAATTTGGGTATGTTCTCTGTCTTTCATAGGATAGGATGTCCTTTCCAGAGTCATGTTTCTTCTCTCAGTATATTATCAGATTTTACACTGTAAACTATATTCTGTCATGAACTGAAACATGAGGCTATTTGCTTTGTTAACAAATCGGAATACAATTTTATATTTTTGATTTTCTACTTGGGAATTCCCATAGCAAGCACCAAACCAAGGAATTTGGAAAATAAATTTATTATTTTTTTCTGTAACCCCTTGAGAACTCAGAGCTCTTTCTCTCAATTCTCCTCCATATAAAAAAAAAAAAAAAAAATTCTCGATTCTAGCCATTGTCTTTGGTATGAATATATTGGAATCACTTATCAAAATCTTTTCTCCAGTTTTAAATTTATTGTTGATATCGTTACATTTCGATAATTATGCTCATACTTTGATTAGTTTAAAGCGCATGTTTTGCATAATTTGCCCATTGTCTAAACAACTCTGCCTGACATAGAGTCAAATCGTTTATATTGGCCTCAATGCTTCTGTTCTATATGAAACTTGTTAATGTCTTTTAATCTATAGTTATATTGAGTGTTGACATTTTCAACAGTAGCATATTCACTCATCTCATTTAAAAACGATTTATACCTACCTCGGGCTAGATGAAGAAGAAACTTGATCAAGAATGTTTTTACATGAGGATGCTGAGAATGCTATGGATCGAACTATGACGAATCTTTATGGAAAATGGAAATAAACATACATTTATATTTGACATCAGGAAGAGACGGTTGAATTTCTAGGGCACATAAAACTGAAAGCCGTCTTGGAAAAGATAAACATACTTACCTGGCAGATTGAAAGCAATAAGTAAAGATATAAAAACACACATAAGGAAATTGATGACCTTGAGTAAATAGCTCTGGAAGAGATGACGAAAAGACAACATTTACTAAGAGTTACGAAGGGAATGAAGTTGTGGAGAACCGCAAATGACAATCAAATAAAGGGATAAGTCTCATACCCGAACAAATGAGAATTGACAGCATTTTTATTTCGTAAATTTTCGAAACATTTCTTTTTTTCCCATGGAATTCTTACTGTTTTATCAATCCTTTTTTTTACTTTACGCATCCAGTCTTTTTTAAACACAAAGCCTGTTGCAGAAATATCCACATATTGAAGCTACTTAGTGAAGTCATAAGTAATTTAACTTTTATCCCCCAAATATTTCACCTCTTAACTACAGGCAACTGGTGGTTGCTCCTAATTATCAGCACGCAAGGGAGTATTATATATATGTATAGCGATATATATATTGTAAACCAAGGTTATAGGGCAAGTATCTCCCGATAGGGAACCAACATTCTCTCGGTTCGTTTGAATTAATAGTAATCATTCTTCGAGACTTCATGCCAAATAAAGCTATAAGACTGACACTGTCCAGATATTTAACTATAGCTGAGGGATCAGCAATCTCCAGACAAATTTAAATTCAAAGTTTGCTTTCTTCTCTTGTGGTCGCTAAGCAAGTATATATGACTAAATCTCTTCTGATATTTACCCATCGTCGAGAGGAGAAAGAATACGATTTATAACATTCCAAACGTAATTTTAGTGAGTAAGTAACTATAATTAACACGACTGTAATTCAAACTCGGCATTCCCATTTATCATTCCCAGTTGGTATCAAAGTTTATTACTGTTTAGAATCACCAGTTTTCGCAATTGGTCACCCATCCACGGACTGACCATGTGCGATGCTGGCTGAGTTCGGTAATCAGTCAAGAATTGTTGGCTCAAAGTTATGTGACATAGCTCGAAGCTTCCAAAACTCAGAGGTTTGGGATCCGCCACAACTGCTATGGCTGTAGCAGATATGTTGCTCCTAGGACCTCAGCGTTTACTGGACACTTGATAGTGATCTTGATATATTCATGCATCACTATATTCGGCTTTGTTTGTGCATGTTTTAGAGAGGTAAAGTGGCATTTTAGAAGGAACATTTATTTGTAAGAATAAGTAAAAGTGAAGAGTCTATTTCCTTCTGACGTGTCGATTTATATATATATATATATATATATATATATATATATATATATATATATATGTGTGTGTGTGTGTGTGTGTGTGTGTGTTTGTGTGTGTGTGTGTGCTTTTTTGTTCATTAATTCATTTGCTTTTTCTTTTGCCAGGATTCTTTTTCATCCTTTCTCTTCAGGGATTCCTCATGTAAAACTGTTTTTTTTTGCTTCCAATTTTCCATTTCCAGACATGAACTTCTGAATAACAGCCGATCAGATGTCACCAAGAAAGAAGCAATGTCTCTACAACTTAGACGAAAAAAAAAGATCTATTTCCGCTGAGAAAATGAACAAATGAATGAATAAAGAACATTCTATTTCCTGTAAAACGAGAAGTAAATACGACTACGTGTATGTAAATTTAAGAACTGAATATATCAGATCCATCGAAATACCCTTCGTATAAGCAGTGGTCAAATGCACCTACAAAGATGTCTCCGATATTTTTTTGTTTAGTCTCCAGGTCTGATACGTTCCTCTGTTTTTCTTCTTAACGTTGCCAAAGAATTTGTGGCAAGGAACAAACATAGAGTTAGATGTTTGTCTCTTTTCTGTTTTTAGAAGAAACGTTTTATATATTGGGTTTTCTTCTTTCAGCTTTTTTAATACATTTGTCCATTTCATCATCGATCTCCTGTTTTTTTTTCTCCCAGAAAAATAAAGTAATGTGGCCCACATAGTAATGTTATACACAATGAATACACACACAGAGAGAAACACACACACACACCTATATATATGTTCATGCAAACAGGCATAAGTAAGTGAAAGCTATGAGTATTTAACAGTATATATTCAATAGGTCCTGTGGCTGAAGATATATAGTGATATGCATGCATCAAATATATTTAAACATGTAATGCACGTCATCTATATGGCAGTATTCAAGATTTTGCGAAAAGGGAGACAACATTTTCCAGAGAAAATGTGAGATGGGAATTTTTTTATCAATCCCACCCCAATCAAGGCAACTGAGGCAATAAGACACAAGAATCACTGAATTTAAATGAATCTGAAAAGAAAGAGTTTTATTAATGATAGAGAACAATAAAAGAACAGTAATTAAGAAGCCAGAATATCTCGATTGACGTTGCAATTAATTTTTTAAAGATCAATGTTGATTGGAAATTGAGAGGCTGTAAATATGTCCCAAAATCAACAAGTGCAATAGAAAATATTATTAGTATAGAATTGACGGTTAGAGTCATTTGGACTGTAAAAGGATGAGGCAATTTGACCATTCTATTAGTCCACTCATTAGATCAACAAATATATTTAAAAAGAAAAAAAAAATTATAAAACTTTTATGGCGGTGAGAAAATGAATGAAGATGATGTGCCACGTCAGAACCAATAACATTGCATATTCTTCTTAGTATTTTATTTAAAATCGCTAAATACATAGCAGAAGCAGCAGGTTATATATATTTAGTATTAATTAGATAAAAACTCAAAAAAATCACACGATTTTGAATAGTGAAAGTTAATGTGAGAAAACTTGAATGGCGACAAGAACAATTATGCAATAAATTGAAAAATATTTGATAATTAGAAACTGGATAAAAACAGACTAGTAAATATTATATATAATTATATATATATATATATATATATATATATATATATATATATATATATATATATATATATATATACATATATATATATATCTATATATATATATATATATATATATATATATATATATATATATATATATATATATATATATATATATATATATATATATATATATATATGTGAATTACCGAGGGATATACTGGAACTTTTGCTTTTTCAAAAACAAGCTATTGACTTCCTAACCAAACAATTCACATCTTGTATATAAATGGAAATATTAACAATGGGCATACGTCTTACAATTGTAAATTGACAAAAAGACACATTTTAAACAACATATAAAATCAATGAATACAGACATGCATTATCTTTCACATTAAAAGCTAATATTTATTTATTTATTGTATAACATTATCACCGAATTAACAACAAATCATACTTCTAAATTTTAAAAGTAATATTTGAGAATCATTGGAATGCAATAGTAGCCGTTTCCTAGAGAAGGAAATTTAGGATTCATTGACAGAGCAGCCAGTGCCAGCGTCGTTGGAAATTTATCAAATGTTTCTGTTACAATAGTTTATGAGGAGAATATAGTTCTCAGTTAAGCTAATTCTTTGCGCTATTGATGCGGGTTTCCTTGGTAAATATTGGTTGAAAGAATGTGGCGTCTGGATTATGTCATTATTTTATCTTTGAGTTATATTTTCCTTGTTGATACAAATGACGTGACTTCTCCTATTTGTTACTGATATATTTTCTGATTTTATAGCGCCATAACAATAGATTTGAAGTGTGGGTTTATTCGCACGAAGGGATATTTATTCGATGATCTTATCTTAGAAAGCTGTTTTATACAGATATTATAATAACTTATTTCCTTTCGTTCTGTATGGATCTGTTTTTAAAGCAGAATGCGAGTATCGTTGAGATCCTTTTTTAACGCTGTATTCGAGGATAGTTAGGATCCTTTTCATAAATCCGAGGTGGAAAGTGTGTTAATAGTAGGAGCTTAAGTATGATTTGGGGTTTAAAATCGGCCCCCAACCGCATGGATAGGCATTTTATGATTGTTCCATCAGGTTTGAATTCAGAGATTTTCTACTTGACTGGTTACCAAGTAAGGCCAGTCTGCCATGCTAATTTCCCCATAACAGAAGATAAGAGATGGATTTATATCTTTCTTAACATAAGTGAATGTAATGAACCCGACTGGAGCTCGAACTCTTATCTCCATTTACCCAAACGGACCTGCTAACCAATATTCAAACGCGCTTCCAATTTTCCGTTGTCAGATTCTTTTCTTTTATATGCCGTGTCATTTCAGGACGTAGGCAATCATGGTCCTCAACTCCCACATAACCCCTGCGGCTCTCAGCAGGTTTTGTGCTTTTCCTAATTCCCCTAGATCACGCTCCGCCATCTACCTGTCCAAGCCCGACAGGTATGTCTCCTTTTCCTTCTATTCGTCCTGTGAATATCAGATTCTCCCGGCCCTCTTTTCTCATCACGTGTCCTAGAAATTTCATCTACCTCTTGCTTATATTAAGCATAATCATTGTTTACGTATCTTCAAGACCTCATCGTTGCATGCATACTCGGTTCATGATATCCTCAGCATCCTTCTGTCGAACCATATCTTCCCAGCTTATGGAATGCATAATTGGCCGTACAGATTCGTCTTCGGATCTCAGCGTCTCACCTAGCCTTCGCCGTCAGAACACTTCCCAGATACTTAATCTTCTGCACGTGTGTGATTTTAGTGTGATTGACCTGCAAATCGCATTTTGGGCTCATCCTTTTACTGATGACCATGGATTCTGTCTTCTTGTATTTTGTGTTTAATTATTTCTTCTAGCTTTCCATCGCTACCTTCTGTACGAGATTTTGTATTTTCTTTTCCGTGTCTGCTATCAGTAACGCGAAATATGCGTATCTTATGTTGGTAAGGTTGTGAACGCCAATGATGAATCCTGGTAGGATCTCCAGTTCCAGTAAGAAGATACAACCTTGCCTTATACCGCTTTCTATTTTTTATATTCGTTGAGCTCATTCTCAATACGAATGCATGCCGTTTGCTGCTAGTATAGATCCATGATTATTCTGATATCTTTTCCGAATATATCAATGTTGCTGAGCAATTCTATCAGGTTCAGGTGGCGTAGTGTGTCGAGGTTGTTGAGCAGTTTTAGCACGTCCTTTTGGCCTCAAACCTTTCTGAAGCGATGCATGACATCCATATCAAAATCTCGTTATGATGAAGTTATTTCTGAACAGGAGTTTCGTACAATTTTTACTTCTGCTTATTTAAAATTCAATTTCTTTATTTACTATGCGAAATTCGTAATAACTGATCTATACGCCGTTGTATGTGAAGTATTCATTATTTAGTAATTAAATATGTTTTATGTATATACTGTTTAAATAGAAAATTAAACAACAGATATTTAAACCAATTTCTTTAATTTATGATGCATTCAACCTAGGTGAATTCACAGCTTTCATTCCGATTCCAGAAAAAAATTAAGGTTTTTTTTATTTAAAGGAAATAGAAATTGCATGCAGATTGGATTCTAGGACGGTCTTTATTTTAACAGTTATAAGAAAATACATGCTTTTGTGAGACAAGTCTCTACAGGACGTGTACGATCATGACAACCCTTGTAATATATCCTATCCCTTGTATCACTTAGTATAAATTATCTATTCGTTGTTTCTCCTAATATCTCTTCTAGTAACCACTTAAACAAGCTCATAAGGTAGGTTACTCGATGCTTCCATCTGTCCCATGTCTTCAATATGTCTTGTAGGTGCCAAACACTCCAAGCACACTTGCCGTATTACGTGTTTAAGAGATTACAACTGCATTTTTCTTACGTAAAATATACGTATTTTTTTCTTGTCAATTTCCTTAAAATTTCGTCGTTACTTACATGTTCGATCCATGGTATTCAAGCAACCTTCTGGGGAACCATATTTCTGTTGTTACAAGTCTCTTTTTTTATCTCTGAAGAAATTGCCCCGAATCCACAGCCATATTGAAAAATCGATATTATATAAGGGTTCATTTGTCTTGTCACATTTTCCGTCTTCTTTAAAAACATTTCCTTTATATTCAATTTTTCTTGCTTGCGTAACGTTTATGTCTCCAATTATATTTGGCTTATTGAACTGTTCTGTTTGCTGAGAACCATGTATTATGTATCCTGACAATTGATGCATATTCCTTTCTTCTCATTTTTCATTAATAAATTCTGTAGGCGTTCCTGTAGTTTCCTTTCTATGTCTCCTATCAACACCGTGTTACCTGCATATTTTAATTTGTTCAGAATATGGCCGCCAATAATTAATTCAGTTCTGACATATACATTTTTTAGAATTGCCTCTCTGAAAATGCTGAATAATATTCGAGAGAAGACATATATATATATATATATTTGTGTTAACACTTTCATATTTTTGTGTATATATTGAATTCCTTTTCTATCCGGAAAGTAGGCGGTTTGTTACCAGTATAAGTTCAATATTTCCCACATAAATCATTGTAGGTGAAAAATTAATAGAAAATGATAATAAGAAAATTGTCACTGGTTAGCACAAAACTGTTAGCATAAAACTTAGGATTAATTCTAACCATTTCAACTGTCGATATAGTACTGCACTTAAATTAATAAAGTCTACGTACCATAGAGGAAAGTGCATCAAAACAATTAATATGAAATTATTCATAAACAAATGCAAAGGGATAGAATGAGAGAAAGACAGTAAATAATAAGCTGAAAATACGTAAGAGAATAAATACATAAAGTTGAAATTATCTCTATAAAGACACAAAAAATCACTTTTTGTTTCACACTAGATTGCCAGCTTTGAAAATCAAATTACATTCCTGATGTAACCGATTCATTATTGAAACAGGTTAATTAAAAGAACAATTACTACAAAATACATTTAATATTCCACTATGAAATACACATGCATTTTACACATCCATACATATCACACAAGAAGACACACACAAACACACACATACACACACGCACACACACACACACACATATATATATATATATGACTTATCATCAGAGGAAGGAAAACTAGACTAAATAAAAGGCATTTAAGGCACTGCATTATTTCAAGCATTTTCGTAAATTTGTTAAAGGCTAAATCCTCTTCTACAGAAGGTAGTATGTAATATCAGAAACATTCCACAATGCCTACAACTAGATTTGCAACATAGGTATATATATATATATATATTCAGCACTTTAGAGATGCGTGTACTAATGACGATGGGTTGACAATAATGATGCCATAGGTAGCCACAGTCGGAATAATATTGGCAAATGACAACAATCATTCTTTTACAAATATTCCAAAATAGAGATTATTATTGCATGTAGAGCGAACAGAGGTCATATATCCGATGATTGCGTCATAAATTTCATATTATGGAATTAATACATATTAAGCACCACAAATATATTTGTTTACGGATCAGTCATTAATTTTATTATTTCAAGACTTAATAGACTGTAGAAGGTGCAGTTTTATCCCAAACTGTTTGCTGCTTCAAAAAAATATAGCTGGCGTCTAAGTGGTTCATATATATCTAAAATATCAGTTTTATAAAATCTTTTTCTGAAATCCATCATTAAAAAATGGCTAAACGTGAAAGAAATCAGTAGGTATTAAAGTTACTAAATTTATCTGATCCCACAGCTTCGCGCTGCCCTAACATAAAGAACTATTCCCAAATATCAGAATCTACATCACTTGAAAAACTTTCTCAAGCAGCCAAAACTAAAATGGATAAAAGATTTAATTCGAAATGAAAATAATAACATGATGCTTGGTTTTTACACTAATTTAAATATATTTTAAGAAGGAAAGCCGATCTAGATTACAAAGACCGTTATTGGTGTGAGGCTTTGAAAAATTTTACTTACTGAAAAAATATTTTAAAAGAAATATCTATTTATAAGTAAATGGCTGATATCTCCATTCTTCTTCTGTATGCCGAGGTCCATCAGAAATTAGGCGATCATGTCTTTCTAATATTTCTTGTCCTTTGAAGCTCTCAAAATTTCGATCGTTTTGTTATATTCCCCAAACTTTTTTCTGCCATTCATTTAGTGAAGGTAGTTTATGTCTTCAGTCTGTCCTATGATTTTCACGTTTTCAAAGCCCTCTTTTCTAAGTATGTTTCTTAGAAATTTCAACATATTTATCCTGAAGTTAATTATTAGTTTCAAAGTATAAGTTTCATTTCAGTTTGCATTTTATTTAAACTTTGTTGTTGATCACATGTTTGCTCCTTGGTGTCTTCAGCACCCTCCTGTAGAAACTTCACGTATCATTTCCATCAACGCACAGATTGTGCAAATTTTTCCTCCTATATCTATCTATCTATCTATCTATCTATCTATCTATCTATATATATATATATATATATATATATATATATATATATATTCATATATATATATATATATACATATATATATATGTGTGTGTGTGCGTGTGTGTGTGTGTGTGTGTATGTGATGCTTGCGTTTTATGATTTCATAGATATTTCAGCCTCTTCCTCCTCCTCAGCTCTGTCGCTTGTATAATAAGTTTCGTTCTGCTTCATATTCGATAGCGTTCTCGTTACGAAGGCGTAACTGATTCAAGATCTGAGGGGCCGGTAATCGAACAGATACTAGGGTCTTAACCAAAAAAAAACAAAAAAAAAAAAAAAAAAAAAAAACAAATTAGTCATACCTCTACAATAATAAAATAAAAGTTACAGTACTGGATTTTGCGATGTATATAAAATATTGGACATCAGAAAATATATACGTTTAAAGTAGAAAAAATATTCTTTTTTCCCATATGAAATTCATAACACATCATCATCATTACAAGACCAGTTTCTGTGAACACAGAATAAACAAGGATAATAGTGGATAGAGAATGAAAAACTCGAACATAATGAGGAAATTGCCGAATTGAACGTTTTGCCGTATAAAAAGAAATATCTGCTATTTTCTGGTTGAACTGAAAATACGGCAAAAAAAACGAAGCTTTCTGTTAATGGCAATAAACTACAAGGTCGCTGATCAGGAGATTGGAGGATTTAAAGAACGTGGAACAACCTCTTACTGACTCAACTATTGGCAAGTTGTGAACTCCCAAACAAAAATCAACGGTATATGTTTTTATAATAAAATCACCCGAAGTACATTTTTATAGCAGAATGACAATCAATGCAACAATAAGAAAATACAAAAAACACATCTTAATATTTCAAACAATATATGCTATGATCTACAAGCTAAATATCTAAAAAAAAAAAAGCATACCTTTATCCTGAAAGTATAAAATTATGAACAAATTTTCTGTCGTTGAAAGCATATAATTACGTACAAAATATTTTGATTTCGGCATTAAATAACACATACAACTAGATATTCCGTTAAATAATATCAATCAAAAATCGAACAATGGCTGAAAATTATAGAACAGACCTGGTGATAATTCTTGCTGAAAAGAAACAATGTTATCAGAAAATTCCTGGGGTAAATAAAATATTTCCATCATCTTGATATCGAGATATTTCTAGTTGGATGAAAACTCAATTCTTATACCTTGTTGCGTTAGAAGTATACACAATTATGACCACATTTCATTTCATAAACAAGAAAATAAATACGGATTAAAGATCAATTTATAAGATAAAAATGGAAAAGTATTTTTCTTGATTTCTCCCATAAAATTGGCTAAAATATAGTCATCATCAAATTTATAGACATGAACAATAAAATCATAATTATTTTTTTTAATGATGTAGCTTCATATAATGATTTCTTTTTTTTATATAATTCAGAGCATACTGCATCCTAGGTGTTCTTTCTCTCAGATCGGCATAACGAGAACGCAGAGACAAGAGAAATGTTTTCTTTTTAAGAATATGCTAAACAATGTGACGCCTTTTTTCAAACAATCTGACACTTATAATTCGAGTTAAGAACGGAAAACTTTTAATTGAAAAACATTCTGCTACACGCCCAATAATAAACATACATGCATATGTCTATGTATCTAACTATATATATATATATATATATATATATATATATATATATATATGTGTGTGTGTGTGTGTGTGTGTGTGTGTGTAAGAGAGAGAGAGAGATAGGGAGATAGTGCGCGTACGCGCGTGTGTATGTGCATGAATGACATTATATAATACTGTAAATAGTGTGATATAAAGAATATAAACAATTTATATATTTAAAATCTTTAAATACATGTTTTGTGAAATTCAACTGTTGTTTCTTTAGTGAATGCTGAATAGTTCATTACAATTCAATGCCTATTTACCCCATTGCACGTAAAGAAATATAATGTAAACTTAAAATATATAATCCCTTCTTTCTTTCTTTCTTCCTTTCTTTCTTTCTTCTTTTCTTCCTTCCTTCCTTTGTATCTTTGTTTCTTCTTCTTCTTCTTCTTCTTCTTAATAATAATAATAATAATAATAATAATAATGCAGGTTGAGAATCCGATAACCGAAATTCTTCGGACCTGAAATGCTTCGGTTTTCACTTTTCTTCGGATTTTCGAATACAGACAATTCAAGATGTATGTAACCTCTATAAAATTGGGCACGTTGTGAACAGAACCCTTTACATTTCATAACACACCTTACATATATACCCTGAAGGTACTTTTATATAAATGACATATACTGTGAATGTAGTTTTGTGTAGAATTTAATTGTTTTTTACATACAGTTGCAGGTAATGATGCTAGTCATGTAATTCTCCTATAGAATTTTAAGTGATGACGTTATGATTTCACTTAAAAATATGCTTTGTACTTTTTATACGTGTACAAAATCATAATGACTACTTACAAATAATATATATATGCAGATCTTTAACTTTCTGAATAATATCAATAATGTGCACGAAACTCTTGAGTAATCAATGGATGAAGGTGTTGCTGTGACGATCGCGGAAAATCATAAGCGCCAACGTAGGCTACATAGATGAGATGGGGAAGCCATAATCAGAGTCGATGAGATTACTTACAACAGATAAACATCATCTAGAAAATTTCCCAGTACTTTCTAAATTTTTCCATTTTTGACAAGTCATGTCAGCACCTGAAAAACCTTCCGATTTTGGATGTTTTCCGATTTTGGAATTTCGGATAAGGGCTACTCAACTTATAATAATAATCGTAATTATAATAATAGCAAGTAGTTTTCCTTAATTTAATGACAGTATTATATAAATAATGACCATGAGACATCATATTTATTCAGAATCTTCAATGAAAGAACAACATAAAACCCTTCATTATTTACATTATTCAGACTATTGTCCTCATCCATATAGACTGTTCTAATTCCACGTACCATGTTTGATGGATGTCAGTTATCAGTTATCTCCTGTTAATTTCCCTCTGAATGTTCTCCTTTGCCTTAACCGGGTATTGAACTCACACTCTTTGGGTCCTGTCACTGGATTTAACCAACGCCTTTATCCACTGTTCCAGTCTACCCCAGTGAGCGAAATAAAGGGTTCGGTTCGACATTCCAACCACCTGAAGAAGGCCGGAGCGTACAACGGCCGAAACGTTGTGATAGATATGGCGAAAAAGATGAGGACAATAGTCCGAATAATGTAAATACCTAATACCTCATCTCAGAAATATAGATAGAATAAGAACCTTCCTCTTAAATTTGGCTGTCACACTCAGCGACAATTTCACAGTTACCTCTGTCGAATGACAGTCCCAGTTTTTTCAGCTTTGTATTGATTTCGTCTATCATCTTACTAGGGTTACCACTACTTTGGGAACAACTTCTACTGAAACTTTTTTTACAGAGTTTTTTTTTTTCTGCCATGGTGCAGATCTTGATATGTTTTTCTCTTCTCACTTTTTTACTAGATTATCTACATTCAATATCTAAGCTACCTTTTCCACCTAGACTTTAATTATGTAGAGCATTTTTTTTTATTGTTTTCATTTAAAATGAAACAGATTTCTCGTCTATATTTTTGAGAAACATCAATACAATAGGAAGCCTCGTTTCGAGTGACAGGGATTATTATTATTAACTACTTCGTAAATTTGTCTTCTGTGCTTCAAAAAGATTTGAGTTCAAGTACTATTAAAGCATTTTCCAAAAATTATTTCATGAGTGCTTTAAACAAACGGGATGGAAGTGAACAGAGAGTTATTGAAGGCAGAAACGTGAAAGAAAGTCAACTATTTATGTGAGGGATTGAGTAATTGAATATTTAAGGGCCTGTATGCCAGTGAGGTCAGTTATACAGTTTTAAGCCACTTGGTATGGTGGGTGTTTGATCTCACACTGTCCGCTGACAAATATATTGAAACAACAGCTCCATCTACAACATGGGGACTTGGTTCTATGTGTCTCGCTAAAATGTTTTTCTTGCCTGACTCCATCCGCCAAATCTATAAATCATCCATTCGACTTGCATATAATACTACTGTGATATATAGTCTGGAAACCCGGCTCTGTATTTTTGAAGCAAATTTCTTTCATACATCTTTCATGAAAAAAAGGCCGATAAGATTTAATTTATATTTAATTGATTTTCCAAGCAATTGAACATTTTTTTTTCTTTTTTCGGGATTAAAGAAATTAAGTAATAGTCCGTAGTAATAACTGTCCTGGGCGTTTTTGGCTACCTCTCTACCTATTATCAAAGATGTGTTTTGAATTTTGAAATTATCTGTGTGGCTGCTATAGAGTATTAAAACAGTGAGTATCGATTTCAGTACAATTATAAATATGGACAATTTCTTTATAACTTAGACCCTCTGAAAACGAAAAAAGAATATATTGCTGGAAAAATCCAATGAGATATATTAAATCTTCTTTGTCAGGTATATATATATATATATATATATATATATATATATACACACACAAAAAACACTCACATCCAAAAACACACACATATATATAAATCACGCACACAGACACAAAATATATATATTTCTAATCCACCAATATGAATATTCGTGAATTAGCTTACTTTCTTAAAATAAAATAATTACAATGTAAACCTATATATATATATATATATATAGAGAGAGAGAGAGAGCGAGAGCGATATATATATATATATATATATATATATATATAGAGAGAGAGAGAGAGAGATATATATATATATATATATATATATATATATATATATATATATATATATATATATATATATATATATATATATATACCTAGTGAGTCAGATAAACCTACCTAGGTTTCACCTAAACGGATCGTCAGGGAAAGTAAGCCTTACTTTCCCTGACGATCTGTTTAGGTGAAACCTAGGTAGGTTTGTCTGGCTCACTCGGTGTATCTAGGTTTGCTCTACGGTTGTATTGAGCGCTTTTGTTAGTTAGTTGTTTACTCGTGTCGGGGTTTTTTCTTTGGGCTTCAGACCTGCATCTCTGCGATTTTTTTGTCGGCAGAAATTCATGTTTGTAGCTCTTTCTATTTTTAAAAACTTTTCTTCCCTCGAGATTGATTTGATTAGTAGCAAATCAAGAATTCTAGGGTTTTTCGAAACGAGTCTAGTTTCTATAATTATATATATATATATATATATATATATATATACACATATATAGATAGATAGATAGATAGATAGATAGATAGATAGATAGATAGATAGATAGGAGCCAGATGGAGACGGAGAAAAAGAGAAGAGAGATAATGAGTTGCCTTAATAATTTTCCATTACAGGAAATTTAAGCACAAATAAAATGAAAGCAGGCAATATATGATTGGACGAACAAATAGATGGTCTTCTTGCACTGTCCACAAGAATCACAGGATACCGTCCGTTGATTGTCTTGTGTCTTTAGGTATATACTTCGGAATTTCTACTGTTTGTCTTGGTCATCCGTGTCGTAAAATGATCTCGCGTTCTTGTACAGCATGCGCTATCATACGATTAAAGCCCCCTTTATTTGCCAGACAATTCTTGCTCCTCAAAAGGGAGATAACCACGTTCGATATTCTTTCAGATTCCTAGTTTATGTGAATTTGTTTGCGGCAACAATGATTGCATTGGTTTCTCTGTTCTGTTAAATCCCGCTCTATTGTTACAGATTTCATTTAAATTTAGATATCTTTGTTGGTGACACAGGGAATCAATTGTTAGCAAGAGTCTGATTGATTTTATAACGTTGTTTGTAGATGAGTGTAAGATAATTCAACCTTACATATGAAAAAATATTAATTACCGTTCTCCGTGTTTTTCCTGTAATATGTAAGGGCCTGTATTGTTATGTTTTATATATAAAGAGTTTTTAGCAGTGCAGCTATCGGAGTCAGCCAAGTCATCTAAAAAGGGATTCTATTTTCGATATTAATTTCGTAGATGAAATGGAATATTGAATTGTTTTGCAAAGCGGATTAGCAGGGATAAAAATATCTTCCACATATCTGAACTAGCGTATTGATTCAACGAGTACATTTATACTGTATTGGAAAATAGTGTAGTCAAATAACATTTGCAAGAAGTGGGACCCAGTGCATTTTTATTGAGTAATATTAAGCTTAGAAACCAACTACATATATTAGGTACTGTAAATTTAATCGAAGAAGATGAAAATAAATCGAAATGGAATTACAGATTTTAATTAATCACTAAATAGCTGCTCGTTTTTTGTCAATGAAGAATATCACCTATCCTCCCTTTAGGCAACATCAATATAATTATCAAAACTATTTTAAAAAATAGAATCTATTTACGGAAGAGACATGACCTCGTATTTAGATAATGAAGAAACCTTGAGATAAATCTATTTGCACGCTATCATTCGGCAAACACAATTTAACCAGATTTTTAAGGTGCAATTAATTTACATTAATGTACCAAATTTCCATTTATTCTCAAGTATATTACATTTATAATACGTATAATTCTTTTACTCAGAAAAAGGGAGTTGCACTATATATATGTAATTTTTAAAGAGGTTTAAACTTAAGAATTTTTGGTCCCTTTTACGTGCTAATACACTTGAGGATGTTATGAATCCTCTTCACCGGCCAGCTATCGATCAGTAGCAGGACAGATCGGGTTTTGTATCCTTGGATTGCAAATGGTCTACTGAAGAAAGAAATGGCAAACTACTGCGGGAAAAATCTGCCTCACAAGTCATATATAGAAAGATATATGAATGCCTAAGCGTGTATCAAATCATCGCGCATAACTGATTTACTGTTGTATTATCACAGACATTTTTTCTGGTTTATATATGATGTCAAATTTACACGAGTAAATACGGTATACTTGGAGCAATAAACATTTTGCTTCAGCCGTTTCCATAGAAATTAATTTTTCGAATGAATATGCTTATAAAGCTGCGTAAATTTCAAGATTAATTATTCCAAAAATTTCGCTTGAGAATGGAACAGAGCTTGATACTTTAATTCAATTTAATTTTAATAATTATATTGAAATTTTTGATTCCTGTTTTTGAAACATGATAGCTCTTATATAGCGACAAAATCATATTTTTAAAAAGTAATTTTAATATATATATATATATATATATTTATATATATATATATCAAAAGTGTGTGTGTGTGTGTGTGCGCGCGCGCGCGCGCGTGTGTGTGTAACGAATGCACGGCCGCAATTTTCGACGGATTTGCACCAAAATTTACATGCACATGCTCCAATTTAGCGGGAAGGCCAAGACCGACATTGCATTTCCCAACTCCTATTGATAGTTTAAATAATCGATTTTTCATGCTTCTACAGCAGTTTTTCATGAAGTTTGCGGCCATTTTCTACTGGCAAGAGTAAGAGCCTATAGCTTGCTGCCACAAATAGGCAGGAAGATTCTATTGGCCAGCGTGAGAGCCAACAGCTGACTGACACGAATTTTAACTAGCATGAAAAAAAAAATCGATAGCTGCATTCGTCACAAGTGGGAAAAATTTACATCTGCATGGCACTTTACTCCAAATGACTAATTCGCTTGCTTAAATTCAACGTTGATTCTGATTCCGCAGAACTGGGTTGGGTGTGAAAATGTAGTTGTTGTTAACATTCTTTTTTCATTCGTTTTTTTTCAGTTACGAGGCCTTTTTTAAAGCTGATCGTTTTGTGTTCATTTTGTTTAGTTCTTTTTTCGTAACAGATTTAATGTTTAGTATAGAGCTTAGAAAAAATTCGCAGTGTGAGATAAGCAAGAAGTAAGGCATGTAGCAACATCAGCACGGCAAAAGGCCCTCCTTTAAAAAAAGGCAAGGAAGGGCAAAATATTTTAAGTCAATTGATAGCGATTGCTCTATGAGTCTTACAATTTTTGAATCAAGCACGGGCAACGCAGGCCATGCTCGTTATATATATATATATATATATATATATATATATATATATATATATATATATATGTGTGTGTGTGTTTCTATGCATATGTGCATGTGTGTGTATAGATGTGCTATATTGTCTCTATTTAGTTCCCTCTTCGTCAGCGATGTCCATTGCTATGACGCTTTGCTGTATTTAAATGGTCCGTCTTCGATTCTCGGTAGTGGAAGAGTCATAAAAAAAAGACGTCCAGTGCTACCTGCATTGTGTTGAGTCTTTTTTCTGGACTCCTGAAAATCTATGAAAAATATATATATATATATATATATATATATATATATATATATATATATATATATATATATATATATAGAGAGAGAGAGAGAGAGTGAAAATTGAAAAAATATCATTCAATGAATCGAAATTATAGGTCTATGTGCCGTTCATCATGCATGGTGTGTTCTTTTGCTGCAAAACCGCAAACAGTGATCGGTTCCGAATAACAGAAACTGCATGAAACGTGTACTTTGACAGTCAGTAACAGCGAAACTGGGTAGAATATGTAAATTGGAGAAAAAATAATACGTCATAATTTCAATCCGCCACGCATTTTAAAATATAAAAATTGCAACGAACGATCGTCTCATAAAAGATGGAAACAACGATAACAGCTACTGAACATGCAAAAGCTGTTTCCCTGAAGAAAATGGTTTAAGTGAAATAATTTTTTTTTAAAGTTCTACCCAGAGTATTACCGGATATTTGAACACTGAATGCCAAATGTTTACGTATAATAAACGAGTTAACTTTATCATTGGGATTAAACTTAGACGCCGTTTACATTAACCGGAAAATTAACTCAAAAATCCTAATATTTTCTGTTAATAAATTGAGATATTAATTGCCGGGATTACTTAACATTATTAAATGAACTATTTTATATATACACATATTTATTTATGTTTTCTTGTGTATGTGGTTCAATAAGGTATATTGCAGTTTGGCGTTATTTCATTCATGAATAATTCTATTCAAGACTAAATATAAGTAGATGGTTTGTTACTTAACTGATGTTATTTTCATCATGTCAGCACCAGAGTTTCTTAGGCGGACCCGCCCGGCCACTCTACATGGCGTTTCAGAAATTGAGTGCTTATAATCTTTTTTTATTTTCCTTCTTTATATGCAGTTATCATTGGTCCAATTTTCATTCGTAGTGTATGTGTGTGTGCGTGTCCGTTTACGACAATGCACCCGTTTGCACGGATGTGCGCATGTGTAGTGTGTCATGGTTTTTTTGTCATTTCCTTCTTTTTCATTTCACTTTTTCCTACTTTACAATCACTCCATACATTTTCCTGCTTTTTTTCTACTTTTTCTCTCACTTGCATGCATATGTTACTATTTGATTTTCGCTATTATGTACACATTTTCAAATTTTTTGAACGTTCTAGTCTTTTCTTGAGTTATGAATTTTGCATTTCATTTTTTACCTAAATAATAAATTCTTTATCGTATTAAATCATCCATTTTGTTTTGGCAAATAACAAATAACAGAAATATTTTTAAGACCTACAAAATAATCATTAAAAAATCTATATATTCCAAAACATTTCATAGAGACATATCTACAAATATGTATTATTATTATTGGCACATATAAAAATGATATATTTAGAATCGTCCATTTTTGTTACCAACACTGAAATTACTTAGATAACGTAACACTTGACAAAGAAATTAGCTACCCATTTAATACTTTCAAATTTTTGAAAGATTTCATTAATCGGTAACTATAAAAAATGATTTTCAATTACTCCTGTTAAACGGAAGAATCATTTACCGCAATAATCGATGATAATGTATGCATTTACTGAATTTTATTATATAAAATATTTAGCGCACGATTGTAAAACGCATTAATATATTGTACATTAATCTTGGGATTTCTGTATTTTAATTTACTTAATATTGATCATGTGTTTCAATTCTGAAATCCATCATGTGTTTTAGAACAACAAACATTCTATACATTATATGTCGACCAAGAGTAAGTTTCATGTTCGTCAAAGTTAGCATTTTACAATATCTATACATTGTATATTATCCAGAATGTTTTATTTCTATTTGTTTATTAATTCATTTAGACTCAATCATTGTCCGTTTTCTTTTTTCATTTTCGTAATCTAATAATATACCAAATATTGAGTTAGTTGACATGTGTTTCATCGTCTACTTTTGTAACAATATTCTCGAAAAGGGTACCAATGTTTATGAGTTCCCATGATATAAGTTATCAGTAATATAGACCAATGTTAGTTAGTTGCCTTCTGATATTGTTGGGGAACATTATAGTTTATATTCAAGATATACATGACGGTACATTCAACGATGCTGATAGTACCAGAAAACAAATGATGTTTACTAATTGAAATATTTATAAATATTTTTTTAATATTTAATGACGAATGTTCTTGAAAAAATAAAATTAATATATGAACTCAACTAAATCCATCACCTTTTTCACCGCCTGTGCCACACAGTAATCAAAAATACATGTATCATAACAGATTTTAAAGTGACGACAGTGAAATTTGAAATGAAAAAGAGGATGAAGCCAGACACACAAAAACACACATTTTAAAACATTGATATATTTAAGTGAGGGAAAAAAATATTTCATAAACAAAGTTTATATACGTGTTTCTCTCTCTCTCTCTCTCTCTATATATATATATATATATATATATATATATATATATATATATATATATATATGAGTGTGTACTTGTGTACTGCTACTGCCACAAATGCACACACAAATACAGACAATAAATATACATCAATGTATTTGCATATATTTTTAAGCATATACCCCTAGCAAGGCGGAAAGCCACTAGCAGACAAGTGGTTACAGAGGATTTGGTAGCGAGAGCAGATAGGAATAGTAGAGGAGAGGATGCGGAGAAGGATAGTGGATAGATCAAGGCAACTGGAGATGTCGATTGACATTACATTTGAATATTTGGAGATTATAGCTATCAGGGAAAGAGGATAAAGGAAAGGATTTCTACAGGTGAGAGGTGCGAGGCCTGAAGCTATTGGAGTAAAAGATGCGGCTACATCTAACAGTTTCTACAGTGAAAAGATGAGAGTTGGTTGCCAGCCTAGTTGAACGCTTAAATTCGCGAACTCTTGGCACCAACGAAAGCAGATCATCGGAGCAATTACCATGAAAATATTTGTAAAAAAGACAGAGAGAGAGGCGACGGTGCGTCTTTGAGAGAGCGACTGCAGACGAGATGCCAGATCAGGGCCAATTATATTGGATATACGTCTTATCAAGAACCCCGAGGCAAACAGAAGGGGCTTCAGACCATATATGGCAGCAATACTCAATGCAAGGGCGAACGGTTGATTTGTAGATTTGAAGAATCGAATCCGGGGAGAAAATTTTCCTGGCGCGGCAAAGGGAGCCAACTTTCCTTGTGATGGACGAAGCAATTGACTCAATGTATTTGTTCCATCTCAGGTCAGTAGAAACGTGAGTCCGAGCAGCCGCTGAGAGGTGTTGTAAGGGAAGTTGAGCGTCAGACATTCTAATTGGGGTGGACAAGGAAGGATCTCTGTGGTGATTAATAGGGAGCAGATTTGTTTTGGTGGCGTTAAAATTAATCAGCCAATTACGGCCTCAGTTCAAAACCGATTGGAGGTCCTTTTCGAGACGAAAGGCCAGGTTAGTTTGGTCAAAGACACTCAATTTGTTTTGAGGCAGGATATATATATATATATATATATATGTATATATATATATATATATATATATATATATATATATATATATATATGTTTATGCATTCCTTTTATCATATTTATATATATATAAATATATATATATATATACATATATATATATATATGATAAAGGAATGCATAAACATAAAATGTTTTTTAATGTTTATATATATATATATATATATATATATATATATATATATATATATATATATATATACATAAATTGAACATTGAAGTGAACACTTAGAGGCGACAGTCTCATCAATGCTAGACTCAATCTTGAGGCCTCCCGTGTGCCCTGATAATTACGTCTAGCATGAAACAGACTGTCGCCTCTAAGTATTGACTTCAATGTTCACTTTTATATTTAAAATGGCTCTATCTCTGATATTGAGCAATTTATGCCATAAATATTGTATATTGTACACATTAAGACTATATATATATATATATATATATATATATATATATATATATATATATATATATATAGTTATTCTTATATATAATTCTAAGAAAAAAATCGTTGAGCTAGAAAACTAACGTGAACTAAGGAAATGCATTAAAATGCCTGATGATGAGAAAAAAAATATCGTTGAAAGTGAAACAGGCGACAAAAAAAAAAGAAAAAAAAAAAGAAAAAAAAATGTGTCATCTTCTACCGAGCGCACACCTAGTAACAACTGACTAATTTTTCTCTGAATCTGCCTCAGGCAAGATGAGGATTTGACAAAGAAGTGAAAACAATGGAAGACAACTTTCAAAGAAAATTTAGGCAGAAGAAAATCCTGAAAATGGGGAAAAATCACATTAAAAATACGTGACCAACTTTCTGCTTTCTTGGATTAGGATCTAACATGTGAAAATAAAGAAATACTTTGATGAGAAAAATAAATTAATTCTCAGAGCAATATGTCAGTTGATAAGTCATGACAAGTGAATGAAAACAGAGAAGAAATAAATTAAATAAAAACCATAGCCTATATAAAAGTATGTTGTTGTTTTTTTATAAACAATACGACATTTGAGTCATGCGACCTGATACTGGAGAAGAGCATTAGAAATTTCTGATTGCTTATATGGTTGTAAGTTACTTGGATAAAGTTTATTCTACTCACAATGTGCTTTATTGGTAAAGTAAAGTTTGTGGGTCGTGTTCCAATTGTTGATCACGCTTGATATCACTCTCTTTCCTAGAAACTATAACGAAGATCTGCTCGGCAATGCTGAATTATAAACCACAGGTCGGCTCTTCGTTGAATAAACCTCAAATGCGACTGATAAAACCTCTGCAATACGGACTGGCTACCCCACCTAGTACATGGGTATCCTCAAATACAAGTGACCACCGATTCTAACACACACACACACACACACACACACACACACACACACAATTATATATATATTTGTGTATGTGTGCGTACCATGAAGATATATTTACAAGAAAATATATTTTATTTAAAATCTGAAATATTCCGTGAACCTCGTATCATCATCATCATCATCATCATCATCATCATCATCATCATCATCATCATATTATTATTATTATTATTATTATTATTATTATTATTATTATTATTATTATTCCCGCTCCCGTCCATAGAACTAATAATGACATAATGGCATTTAAAAAACACATAATTTACATAGATAAAGTCCTTCGTAAGGTATGGGCTGTACTCGTGAGAACAATCTTTTTTTGCATTTCGTTAAGGCATGGACTTCCAGGTATTACTTCAATGTGTCTGTTGGAATGTATTCCAACCAATCCGTGGGTACCAAATACAACTGGGATTGTTGATGTTCTCTTTTGCCACATGTTAGTAATTTCGATTTCAAGTTCCTTGTATTTTGATAGTTTTTGAAAATCTTCTAAGATACAATGCAGTCTGCAGGTAATACAATATCAATAATCATGCAATTTATTTGTTTCCGTACACTAATTACAATGACCGGATGATTAGCATTGAATGTTCTGTCTGTGTTTATTCTGCAGCCCCATGAAATTGTGACACGTCATATCTCCCTAAACAGGTCTGCGTGATGTTCATAACAATTTCTTTCAGTTTCCTTTCCGTAGATGTTGCTGATTTTCCAGTGAAGATATTGGACCTCTATCATGGCGTGTTTTATATTCAGTGTGTCCCAATACCGTGCAACCGGGTACAAGATGGTCAATTGATTCTGCAGAATCTGCATTTTGGTATGACACAGTTTTTTAGTATGTGTGCTTGACAATTTCTGGTTAACAAGCCTTGGTTCTGTGCAGCAAGGATAAAACCTTCAGTTTCAGGTTTTACCCCAGCACTACGTATCCATAGATTGGTACAGTGTTTGTCTACATCGGATTTTTGTTACAGGTAGAATATTAACAGTGAAGCGCTTTATCTTGCCATCTATATCTAGTCGGTTGCATTTGATTTTGCTTTCTTTTTTTGGCAGCGTCAATCGGTGTATTTTGCTTTACTTGTATTTCTTCATCTACCGGAAACTCCATTTTGAGCATGTTAGCTTCCTTTATTATGGAATAACGTGGCTTACAACTTTCATGTTCTTTGACACATATCATCATCCAGTCTTCTTGTTGAAACTTGACTAATGCATGGAATAATAATACAACACAAAATGTACCTAGAACAAAATGTATTGAAACAAGAAAGTGTACACAATATTTACATATAGTCTTTTGTATATTCTTGGGAAGACCGTTCCTGGAGAATGTGTTGACTTAGTCGCAGTCGGCAGAGTCTCTGGATTGAATCTCTTGATTCCTCTCACCGTCTTCCCGGTACCAACCATATTTATATGGTCGGTACTCCACTATGCAAATTAGGTGGATCCTACCACAACATTTCTGTAGCTTCCAGGTATCGTTGAAGGCCAATTGTTTTAGATTTGTAAGATAGGTCTAATAGAACTCATCCCCCGAAGCCTTCGGATCTGGGCATATACAGAAGATCAACATCAGCTTTGGGATGATTCATGTGGTAGCAAGTTAAATGCTTTCTCGTTTTGGCGTCCTTTCGCTTAATGGCAGTTATGGTCTGCCAAGTACGTTGAAACTGATTTGCCCACAGGGACAGACAAGATGTTCATGTCTGATATCTTGTTTTTGAATTCAACTTGGTATTCAGTACCAGACGGACACATTTCTTATCTTCTGCTTCATTTGGGTATGCTGTATTCCATCCCTTTCTCTAATTCCTAGTTACCTATATGCCTCATCTTCTTCCAGTTCCCTAATCTTTGTGACAAAAGCTAAATCTATTGAGCGTGTTTCTGTAATTCTCCCTTTCATAAGTGTTACTTTCGCACAGTTTCTTCTTCTTCTTCTTCTTCTTCTTCTTCTTCTTATTATTATTATTATTATTAGTAGTATTAGTATTATTATTATTATTATTATTATTATTATTATATGATGCAAAACATCATATTCCTTCTCCTGGTAGAGTGTTGAATGAAGAATTTCTGTCCATCAACAACACTATTGTTCTAAGCAATTATCCAATAATAATGTATCCAGGTAAATAAAGCAATGATACATATGCCCCAATAGAAGAAGCTACAGTAACCATTATTTGCCCTTGTAAACGATACTGATATAATTTAAGAAAACACGTAAATCAAACGAGAAGTTTGAAGGCTACTCGTACAGCAATGGCTAACCCCAGGTCCCAAGGTCATATCCGGTCAAAACTCTCAATACAACGGTAGTTCAAGAGAGGGACTTAAATGAATATATTGTTCGAAACTTTGCGTGAATTTAAAAATAGAAAAGGGCACGCTATATGTTAGTAGTAGTGTAGGAATTCTTCCAATCGTTTTTTCGCTGAAGGTTAAATTTTGTAGTGTCAGGATTTGATACAATAACAAAATATCGTTACGGGGTCGCTCGTAATTTGGATGTCTAGTATAATCACACGAGTTTGATTGGAAGAATAAAATTCAATAGAAAAGATAACGTAGTTTCAACAAATAAACATTAATTAATATAACGACAAGAATACAAAGAGTTGGTGATCGATTGGACGGTAATGACTTTTTGTTTGGGTTAATAAAGTTCTGAAATAATATATGAATTTTCTTTGTGTAAGTATGCGAGAAACAATGAAATGTTGTTATATATGTTTGTATAAAAAAATCAACACGTGTGTGCGTGATCCTTAGTAAAGAGAATACAAGAGATAGAAGTTATTTCTTACTGTTGGCGGCGTTGCCGTAGTCTGAAATTTGCTGACGCTGTCGCTTTTAGCATGAGGCCGTGAAGATCATAAGCGAGAGTTGCGTGGAGTTTGTTTGCAGGTGTGCGTATCCTGTTTGGGAAGGTTTTCGTACGTTTTTATACACTTTTTCATAAATAAATCGGCTCCAGAATTAAATTATTTGTTTATTCCTAATTGACCCTAAAAAACCATGCTGTGTGTCTTCTTCTACGCCCGCACGATATTTGGGCGGTATCTACGAAAATCATGATGACTAATACAACAAACTTTCTGATTTGTATTCTAAGATTTTATTGGTGTGTTTTAAGATGTAAGTATTTTCTTGAGTGTGAATGGTTTATAAATAGTGTGCTTGATACTTTAGTGGACACGACAGTAGGTATGTTTGAATTAAGTGAGCAGAATTTGGTCAAGCATGCCGTTAATATTAGTAACAATTAAGTTATTTTGAGATCGCAGTGAAAGGATTAATTAACAAATTGAATCGAAAGAACGCCGAATAAAGGCGGAACAAGATCCAATTCAACGAATCTTCCGTGGGCCGAAATTGTAAGTGTGGATAAAATCCATGAAAGTGTTCCTGCGGTGAGGAAATGTGGCGTGGAACGTGACTGGGATAATAATATGGATGACATTCAGAAAGAGATGATAACAAATAGATTCGCTAAGGCAGAAATTACCTTTACAGCAATTATTGAAAAGTTATTATCGAAAGAAAAAATATATTAGCTGTAGAACGTAAGGTTAACTGTCATTGATACATCACATGATGATCATATAATTGCCAGCTTCTAAATAATTAATCATTGCGAATATCGCATGACAGTGAAGTTGGTAGGACGTGTATTTGAACGACTGAAATATTTAAGGGAAAAGGAAAAGAGAAGGAAAACAAATCCCGAATAAATAAATGAACTGAGATAAGAAATTAGGGAACTGTAACATTATAAGAAAAAAAACATGTAAATTAATTTTCCTAGCCATAAAAATTGTTGAGATATAAGTCATGTATCAGTATGCTTCAGTTCATTAGGAATAAATTACGCTAACATTCTTTCAAAGTAACTATAATAAATCAATAAGATGCGCACCAATGTATACTTTACCCAGTGCAGTTGGGGATATGCGAAGTATATTCGTTTGCAAGGTGTACAAATAGAGGCGTTAATACTAATCAACCCCGAAAGTGACAAAGCGTATATAGAGTAGCTTGGGTCAAACAAACAATGATCAATTAGTGAGAGTCAGAGAGACATAGGTTATTTTTCGTCTGTGAGATATTTGAAGTTGGTAAAATTAAATGTTTACTTGAAATTATAATAATAGGCTTATAAATTTTCAGCAGGTGAATTAGAGTGTTTCTAGGTCTAACTTATTGGACATTTTTAAACCGTTGCAAGTAGAGAGGATATATATATATATATATATATATATATATATATATACAGAATAGAAAAGTTCATAGCAGATACCTGAGAGAATAGAAAA
>CAHIKZ030000278.1:1365000-1407500 GCA_903632075.3 Acanthosepion pharaonis
ATGATCGCCTAAGCGTGTATCACGCATGACACGTAACTGTCTGATATTTTGTTCATAATCTTTTCTATACGTGCGTCCATTTTTTTTTTCGTACTATATATATATATATATATATATATATATATTCAGATAATGTAGTACTTATTCAAGAAGTTAATGGATTATATTTATGCACAGCACACACACACACACACACACACACACACACACACACACACACACACACACACACACACATATATATATATATATATATATATATATATATAATCATTATCTTTAAATCAAATGGTGAAACGCAGCGTCGCATTTAAGGGTCAACCACCTAGAAGTTTTTATACTGTCCTCTATCTTGGAATCACTCTACGGTGACTATATGACTGAGCAAAAATGCATTAATCATCATAATCACGGATTACGTATAGACGACATTCAAGTATTCTTTAGAGTTTCCCTGAAAGCATTCTTCGTGGAATAACCAGTGTCAAATTGCTGTCATTCACACCAGATTGAGAGCTATCTAGATCATCTAGGATATGATCTATAATACCGAAAATTCCATTAGGCAGAGCCAAGAGGCATCGTTTTATTCACTTGTGAAGTTATAATTTTCAGATACCTGGGATGGGGCAACAAAGCAGCTGAACGTATGCCAGTTCAATGTGGGACATTTCTGATACAGTTTTCCCCAATCATGTTTCTCCTGTCTTGGGTTTGTTTCTATTCTCCAGAGCAGGTCTAGTCAAGTATGCGAAGTGAAATAAACAGAATGGACATGTAAGATTGCCTGAAATTAACCTGCAGCTAAAATTAATATACTCTGTGCTGGCATTTACTAGCAAAGGATATGTGACTTTGAAAATTCAATTGTGTGCATACGATAAAATGTAATCTACCCGAGGATAACACCGATCCTATATAACACATTTGCTTACATGTTGCCAAAATGAATGCAAATTTATGAAGCAATTTGAAAGAGGCAAGCAACCGAAAATTAAAATAAAAATGTTGTCAGTGCGTGCGCGGATGTTTTGAAAGTTTTTTAGGCTCATTATGAATGATTATAGGGCCGTGAAAAATGACATGCATTAATTTCAAATGCACTTGTTAATAAAGGCATTATATTTTGCAGATAAACTGTCATCTTACTTAAAGAAAACTATTCTTGGTGTTGTTCCAAAAAAAGTAATCAGCACTTGATATGAAGTCATTCACACTGTGATATTGGTTCCGAACCTAGTTTTTCTTTTTAATTTTATGGATAACATGATATAGGGGACTAGATCAGGTGAAGAATGAACAATGATCAACCAGATCAAAGCCTCAGTAACGGAGAGCAGGCCATTGAAACCAAAGACTTGAAAGCTGGGGCATTGTCCTGACGGAAGAAATTCACTTTCGTAATTTTTCTTTTGGGTAGACTCTCCTTACTGCCTCAACAAATTGGTATATTACTCTCCATTCATATTGTGGAACTTTAGAAGATAGTCAATAAAAATAATGATTTTTGATCCCAAAACATGAAGCCGTCATCTTCCCTGCCGATGAATGAATAAGAGTCGTCCATATTGGTGCATAGGTGTGTTTATACCGAATGGATTGTTTCATTGTCTCTAACTGAAACAGGAAGAAAGAAAGTCTCATAGTGCATAAGAAAAGGATCAAAGAAAACAACTGGATCTGCCTCAATATCACATTTTCGCCTGATATGATCAGGCTGGTGATGTTTTGATCAGGTGTCAGAAGTCTTGGCAGCAACAAAAAAAACCCTCGTCATGAAAATTCCATTGGTTAAAATTCTGTCACCGTTTATGCTAATATCATTGGCGATTTGATTTACATTCACTCGCCTGTCATCCATGAATATGAGGCGAACAAGATCAATGTTTTTCCTCCGCGGTAGCAGTTGCAGAATGTTGAGATCTTGAGTCAGATTCATTACTCTTTCTTCCTTTCTTAAATGAAATAGCGTGCTTTTGCACTGTTGATAAACCTGAATTCTAACATCATGATATAGCAACCGTGTCAGCATAAATATCCTTGCCGGCTAAAGCCTTTTTGCAGAAGGCACATGTTAACGTCGTTGCCACATCTTTTCTAATTTCAAGAGAAGACTCTTCTACAAAATAACTTGAAGTTTTCTTTGAATCTTTAGATTTCAGTTTAAATGGGAAAAATTGCAGTTATTAATAGAAAATAACAAAATAATTCATGCAAGATTTCATCTTTATCATACCTCATTCATAGTCAGCTTATAAAATTTTCAGCGCATACTCATATATATATATATATATATATATATATATATATATATATTATTAGAGAATTATAAATTAAATAGGTTATAAAATCACTACAAAATGAAAAATTTGTTTCAAAACTTCTGTTGTCTTGTCAAGTGATGGTGTTGAATGTAGAATATAGTGTTTTAAAAGCTTTAAAGGCCCCTTAATCAACATCAATTGATAAGACACCAGAAATGTTGAAACAAAATGGTTATTTTCGGGGTGAATTTATAATATATTTATGTTGAAAGTTTCGGATAAATTATAATTGCTCTAATCTCTATTTAACAATAGCATTTTTCGGTTATTGGAATTCATTCTGTATACACCAATCCTATACATGAATATATATATATATATATATATATATATATATATATATATATATATATATATACATACATACATATATATATATATTGTTATTGATATAGGATATAGTTGCTGCTCCTAGAATATTACATTTGTAAACATTATTTTAGATCAGCTGAATTTAGATTATTGATTTGGTTAGCACTGACTATGTCTATTATTGTCTTAGACGTAGAAATAGCACATTTTATGTTGAGATTGGATAAGTTCTTTTCTACAATAGCTGTGATAGTGTTTATTTGTAGGATCATATATTTTTTTATTTTTTCGGTTTTACAGAAGAGGCTGCTTTTGAGTTCTATATGTTTTAAAAGTTTCGCAGTGAATAGAAAATATTTAGGGAACTGAATAATCTTGAAGTAATTTCATTGTATTTTTCGTCTTCATGTAAATATATAGGGTTGTAATTTCTGAGTGCCCTTAACTAAAATCCAATGATTATAAAGTAGTTTATTTTATTCTTTTTCGTATGTAAGTATGTGTGTATGTTCGACATTGTACAGTTTATCTACAAAATTAGACAAATTACTATCATGATGATATATTCATAGTGCTTAATGAATACATCTAATGTATGTTGTTTGTTTGGGTAAAATATTTTAGAAAGGAACGGATTCGAGATATTCAAAGAAAGTACAAGCCGTCACTCCTCTATCTGGTGATCTCATTGGTAAGACATATTTTTCTATGTACAAATTTTAATTAAATATGAAAAACTATTTATTGGTGATGAAACGGGAGATTTTTAATATCTTAATTATTGGTAGGGGGATTAACTTTTTTCTAGATTCTTTTTAAAGAGATTTAAACATTTTTCTACGGGGACGTTGGTGTATAGTATTTTATATCTAGTGTGGCTATGAGTTTGTCAGTATTGTTCATTTCCCTCAGTTTTTCAACTAGACTGCCCGATTTATTTACAGAAGATGGAGTTATAGTTTCAATAACAGTTGTTACAATATTTTATGACTTTCGCCATTTTGTGGGGGCGTTTTTATTCCTGTGCTGATGGGGCGCATTTGGGTATCATTTTTGTGGGTTCGTGGGAAAGCATAAATGTTGGGCATTCTAGGGTGATATTCTTTTTTGTTTATTCCGTGATTTTTTTCATTTTTAATTAGATTATTATTCTTTCTTAATATATTTTCATTGTTGGTATCTATGGTAGCAGTGAGTATACCTTCAAATATACACTTGGTAAATACAGTGAAATTTTGTTTATCATATTTTATAACATAGTCTTCTATAACTTTTTCTCCGAATCCCGGTGGCAAATTTTAAACTAAACTCATGGCTTCCAGTTGGGTTTTAGATAGCTTTATATACAATAGATTTTCTATTGCATCTGACCTTCCAAGATATTTCCACTTGCTTTTTACTGCATAGTGTGTTGAGTCTTTGTGTTATTTTCTTGCTTTGGTTGTCGCTTATTTGTTATATCATTTGTTGTGGTCGAGCCATTTCTGG
This sequence comes from Acanthosepion pharaonis, assembly GCA_903632075.3. Taxonomy (NCBI): domain Eukaryota; kingdom Metazoa; phylum Mollusca; class Cephalopoda; order Sepiida; family Sepiidae; genus Acanthosepion; species Acanthosepion pharaonis. The sequence continues at coordinate 1,369,125 of CAHIKZ030000278.1, forward strand.
TTTTGTGAAAATCTTCCTTCTGTCGATTTTTAGTTCAGCATATCCGGCATTTTTTAATGGGTAGATTTTTTCCAATACTTACAGATTTTTAGTTGATTCTTTTAAGAAGGCGCATGCGTAGGTTAGAAATATTTGTTGTGATGATCTTAATGTTTTTTTTTAATGTTTTTTATTTTATATTTTTTTTTTTGTGCATCATTTGATATTTCTTCGTGCATTTCTGTAAGAATTTTTTTCGGATTCATAATGAAATAACCGATATCGAGATTTTTTCATATTCTTTTATAATATGATAATGTACCATAATATCGGAATGAGATAACGATATATAAATTGTTATATAACAAGAACAACATTGGGAGAAAAATGTATGACAATGGGGAAAAAAGCTTTCCTGATACGGGTTTTGCCCTTTAGGATTTCATCTGATTAAATTAGTTATGTTGCTGCGATAATACATGTGCACGAACGAGGGACACATGCAATTTATTTTTAAACACACACATACATACACAGAAACCCGCGCGTGCACACACACACATATATTGTGTGTGTGCGCGCGAGTGTGAATTAAATAAAGAAATATAGATAGAGGCATGCGATCACGTGGAAATTCAGATTGCCAACTCACAAACAGAGAATTTCTCATATCGAGAATATTTAACATTGAACATAAGGAAAAATTAATTATTTTTAATAATATGTGGAAATCTCCGCTTTTACCTGAAGACGGTCGCGAGACCAGAAACACGTGTCGTAAAAATTATGTAAAACAAAGCATAATATTTTTCTAAATAAATACACATTACAACCAAAAACGTTTGCGGCACCTCTCTTCTCTTCTTTTTAATATACATACTTTTTCGCTGGAACCACTACAACACATTTCTTTTATATATATATATATATATATATATATATATATATATATATATATATATATATATGCTCTCGTTTGGCGATTGAGCACTATAGAGAAAAGGTAAATTTAACTGTTGCTGCTGCTTTAATGCATCGCTCTTCACAAAAACTGAGTGCTATGGTGGCCAGTATGAAGTTTATATATCACATATATAATGTGCCAAATATTTACTTCCTCTGCCGTGCGCCGATAACCGAGGTGTCAGTGTCTCTGACTGACGTCAAATTTGTTGAGATTCTATCACGGCTTGAAGCAATAAAGCGTTTAGTCACGCTGTTGAGCAAGTGATACGTCAAAATCTATCTGTGGATTACTATATATATATATATATATATATATATATATATATATATATATATATATATATATATAATCTTGGTACTTACGTTTAGATCATTTTTATTTTTATTTCCATCAGTTTCTTATTAGTTATAGCGTCTGACAGAAATCGTAGAATGCTGTAATTAAAATTATTCTAATGAAATTGTAAATTCGAACAGAACCGTTTATTTCGAATTTTCAATCACCTGAAGAAGGCAAAGCGTATAACTGCGGAAACGTAAACATCACACTAAAGATGAGGATAATATTCTTAACAATGCAAAAAATATAAATAATTACAATCTCATAGCGAACATATATATATATATATATATATATATATATATATATATATATATATATATACCTATTATCCCTAAGCAGTAACACAATTACTTCATCAATAACTCTGACTGACCTCCGTCGCCTGTATTCATAAAAATATGTTTTATTTATGTCATGTTCATTTGTTTACACATATCCCTTGTTCCTAACATATTGACGCATCCCCGAAATTGTCTTATTGATAGGATCATGTTAATGTGTTCTTTATTGTGTTAAATGAGGTAAGTATTGGCAAAAATGCTTGAACGTGAATATAACAATTCAGGAAAGGAGAAAGAAAAAATTGAACAATGATTGTAAATAGATATTTGGAGATAAGATATATTCAGTGAAGTAAACATCGTGAGGATTATGGCGCCAAAGGAATTGATCAAGAGAAAGGGATAGATATTCGAGGAAGAAGAAACAAGAAGTATTAAGAGACTGTTGGATATCTATGTAACCGTGAAATGAGAAGAAAAATGAATGAAGCCAATTCCTCATACGTAAAAAGATGGAAATAATGAAGGCCGTAAAATGAAAGGAATAGAGAAAATTAATAAAGAAAAGGAGAGTTGTTAGGTTAAAGTGATAATTGCCGAAAAATTGAAGCCCTTACCCTAAGAGAAAAAATAATAAAAATAAAAAAAAAATAAAATAAAATAGATTTAATAAAAAAAGAGCAAAAAGACGAATAGTTAAGAAGAAACATTTGAAGAGAGAAAAGCAGAATGTTTTATTAAAAAAAAAAGTGGGGGAAAAAAAACTAAATTGACAGTCTATTTGATCTGATCCTGAAATTATCTTTAATGTTCAGAGGTGACATCGAAAGGAATTGAGATGAAATCAAGTGCATTCATTAACAAAATTGATTTGCAAGACTCCGTGCATAGCATGCTCTCAAGAAATCCTGTTCATCACTTTGCTTGATTCAAGCTGGTTGATCAAGCATTAGATTGATCGTGTTTGATGAGACAACGTGCTGTATTGAGAGCTTCAATCTGAATAGCCGCGGCCGAGTGAAATCGTAGAGCGTGAAAACATGTTCAAGTCGGCGCAAACTCCAACGTTCAGGTAGAATGGATTTCAATCGCTCCGTTTTCTTATTTTTCTGCCCAGAAACAGTGGAAATAATTAGAGTAATGACTAGAGAATGAACGTTCTCTTCAATCTTACTACGTTTTACGTTCGTATTCTTTGACAGGTGTTATTTTGCACAATTTTTATTCTCGGCTTCTGTATAATTTCCAATATGAAATGTTATTTCTGTATTCTTTATTCTTTAAATTGATATTAATTATCATTCTCTGATATTCCCCTTCTTCCTTTATTCCTTCATATTTTACATTCCCTGCATATATATATATATATATATATATATATATATATATATATATATATATATATATATATATATATATACAGATATATATATGTGTAGTCATCCATAGACTGTTTCAAAGCTCATCAGTGTGGCTGACATCTGATTTCCTCTAACAACCTACTGATTTGGAATCATCCGAAGTATTTTCTACTAATCCATTGGCACAAGTTGAATTTAGACGTATGTATATTTAGACAAACTCGCCAGCGATTGGAGAACTCGATTCGTCGTAAAAAATTGTCTTGCATCAGTAGCAGTAATAGTCACCATTATCAATTTCACTTTTCTACCTGAAGAGCTCAATCGAAATAATTTTTTCAGGAGCATGTATATACATTCTCATCCACAGAGAAACTGTTTCGCTGTTTCACCTATCATCAATATGGCTAGACGTCTGATTGACTCAAAACGGGATATATATATATATATATATATATATATATATATATATATATATATATATATATATATATATATATATATATATATATATATATATATATATATATATATATAGAGAGAGAGAGAGAGAGAGAGAGAGAGATAGATAGATAGATAGATAGATAGATAGATAGATAGATAGATTTTATTTTTCACGATGGATTTCAAACTATAAAAAATATTTTTCATCTGGAACTTCGTTGGCTTTGTTTGCAAGCAGTCCAATGCTTCTTTTACAAGCATCAATAAAACAGGAGCAGGTATAGTAATAATCTGTATTGGTGCGATAACAAGGATTCGTTGAACTTACACGAGGATCCCTTCAAATTACACGAGGGTTCGTTCAGTTTACACGAGGAAAATATTAATCTGCAAAATATTCAGCAGAGTACAGCAGAATGGATCAATTAAAAGCTATTATAGTTCAGATGTTGCGGCAAAGAAACTACAAGAAAATTTCAACACGGACATCAGGCGGAACTCGGACATATGATCTATTGCTAAAGATACTGAAAAAAAAAGGTTGGTTTCCTGTTTCCCTCCAGGAAATATCACACTCGTATATTTCCATTTTTACAGGATCTAGATCAGGGCGGAAAAGGATTACTGCAACCATCTGTCCAGTCTTACATTTCCACCCCGAAAGCGTGAAAGCGTTCTTGTGGGTGATGAATTGTTTCTATGTTACAACCACTTTCCAGTGATGAAACGCTATAAGCCGAACGCTATTCTGCCGCTATTTTCATGAAAACGATTCAAATGATTTACATTGCTTACTTCCTCCATTTTAAATCTTAGGCTAAGATCCGGCATGCCCCGTACATTGTAGTGAACGATCCTCATCCAGTCCTTATTCTTATTGGTAAGATTTAAGTTCCACATAAGGAGATTCACTCCACGAACCCCTGCTTTATGGAACCGATACCCAAGAAAAAGCTTCTCCGAACACTGCGATCTTAAAAATTTTAAGTCTAGGGCTTAATTCTTCCTCCCGATATACACCAATAAACTGTTTTTCTCACCCTGCATTTCTCTACGTGTGATTCTTGGGCCTCTCACAATGTAAACACCATTGTATAAAATATTGTCTACACCGTTCCTTATGTATCCTTCAAGAATTTTTAAAGGCTACTCGACTGTTGGGTGACATTGTAACATTGGACATTTTTTCCGTGCCCTTTAACGTATCATGCTTGTGTTTGAAAAATAATATTTATCGTCTCTTTCCTTTGCTTCTTTAGCATTTAGTTCTGTTATATTCATGGTGATTTCCGCCTTGACGTCATGCAATGTAGCGTAAAAGAAGCCACATTTCACTTGTTGACGTGGCTGCATATTCTATAATAACTAATATATTAAACAACTTCTTTACAGCTAAACTCGAAAAATATGCCTGGCATTTGGCAGTATCCAGGAAGACACCCTTTCAAGCATTGATCCGATTCTGTGAAGACAGATGTTATTTTGTGTCAGTTGCTTTCGAAATCTTCATTGCTTGATCCCTAGTTTCAGCTACACCTGGAATCTATATATGTAACCTGTTCACTTTCTGATTGATATCTTATTGTTAACCACATTAATGCAATATAGATATATCCCCGATTAGTCTTTTGTTTTTTTTTTCTGTTGAGAATATTCGCTTGGTGTGAGTCATTTCACACCATTTGCGGACATTTTCGTATATAGATCAAGGTGTTAATTCCAATCTACTTGGAAAATACTTTCACAACGTTATCGCTTATATTTCATTTATAGTTTACAATATTTTTCCTTGGAAGTGATATTACAGTGGTTCATTTTTTTCATTTTCACAATGATTTTATCTGGTCACTATCTCTTGTATTCTGTCTTTTAGAAATGCCTTCATAATTCTAAACAATATTCGTGAAAATTTAAATTCAAAGCAATCTACTCACTTAAGATTGTTAGTTATATAATACGAAGATGTAATATATAAATTCATGTTTCCATTCTATTCAAATTGCGCATCCATTTGGTTGTGTCATAAATAATTTCCGTTTCGGTTTATCACTTTTATTCATCAAACTATAAAGTACAATTAAAATTAATTTTCAAAAATATTTTCCCCATTAATCGTCATCCTTCGACATACCTATGGTTTGTCGGAACTCCATTAACAATCTCTTTCCACACTGTTTGCTCAGATGACCAAGGTCCAACCGTGAATTGCCTGAGAAAAAAAACTTCCAGTAAATATCCATTGGAGTAAGGATGAGACGATTTCCTTGCCCGTTCGCTGGTAGTGGCCGGCAAACTGTAATCGTTTCTTTCTTTTTTTTTTTGCTTGAGCTGAAGAGGGATTGATCACAGTTCTGCATAAAGTGTGTTAGGTCTTTCCAGTTGTTTTTTCTCAAGACACCATCTCTAGAAAGACTGCCACACAAGGCTAAAGATTTCTTTCAAGCCATGAAGTGAATTATCCCACGCCAGACACGAAATTGCAATTTGAATTTCCGCTGACTGTTTTAGATAATCCAACTCCGGATTTGTCTTCAGGGTGTATTCTCAAATACTTTTCCATGATTGGTATGGTCAAAGACAGAGGAGGTTTCCTTCTGTTAGTTGAATTACCCTCTGTGCTGACGTATTTCATCTATTTACCATTAATTGCAATGGCTCTGCTTATCATGCAGCACATCAATAGGTTTTGAGTACAACTTCCCTGCGTTTGTTGTGAAAACATTTTCGATCTACACTTGAAACTGGTTTTAGAAATCGCCTCCATTGAAACAAGGTGTAGCGATCAAAAATGCAATAATCTGTTGTTTCAGTTTAGCTGAATAGAGGCTAAATAATTGCCATTTTATATTTTTAATTTCACACATGCTCGTTGTTTGTCTTTCATATTGTCAAGTGTAAAATAGAGTAGGATCAATTGGGCACTATCTGTGAGAAAAAAGAGTACCCCGACACAATTCAATCAGCTTGCTATGCTGATTAACATTCGCGATGGAATCTCCAACAAGAACATCTCAGAAAATTTTGTGTTTCAATCGGAGGACATTGCAAAGAGCTGTATGAATCTAAACAGGATTACAATGGTCTTTGTAGGAACCACTACAGCACAGATATGTACATCCCCAGAAGCAGTAGAACACTTCTGCGACGACATCACCAATTACATCTGGCCACATACCTCCCAAATATATAGCTCCCCAAAATGCAACCCCATTGATTATGTGTCTGACACAGTTGAGCGAGAGACCAATAAAACTCATTTTAACACGAAAGATGAACTGAAGGCGAGGATTAAAGCAGTATTCACTAACTTAGACACGGAAACCGTCCATAAAATATGAGAGCTGTCTGGAAGCCGTGGTTGAAGACAATGGCGATCTTGTGGAAAATATTTACTCATTATAAGTTCAAGATATTTTTCTGTAATTTTGGTATCTGTTAAAATCAAATATCAGTGTTATTTTCATTTTTGTATAATTTAAGCGGTAATTCATCCATCGAGCCCTGTTTGGTGCGTGTGGAAAAAAACTAGCTACAATTTTGTTCTCAGTTAATGTTGCTGTATGCGGCCTTGATTTGAAATATAGGTAATACTATTTTTTCTTTAGTCCAATGTGTTCTCTGCTACTGATATGTAATATGTATGTAAAATCTATGCAATGCATTCCAAATTTATTCTAAACAACGAGTTACAATTAGTACTTAGCATGATACATTGATCATTAGATTTGGTTCCCAGAACCATAACAGACTAGGAAAAATGAAGAAATTAATAAAAAATACTGACCAGTTAAAACCAGTTTCCTTTTGGTCGAGGAAGCTAAACAGGAGAATTTAATCATAAATGTTAATCATTTAATCCCTTAAAAATACTTTCTAAGAAATAACATAAAACGACAATTCGAAAAACTATTAGAGAGTTTAGTAGCCTCATGTAAAAGACGCTTAATGACGGCGAAATACAGACGCTCGATCGGACAAGCTTCGAAAAGTGTTTGGAAAACATGTGGAGAGAAAATTACTCATTCCTTCTAGGTAGTTGGCTAGCGTTCATTTACTTAGGTACAGAATATTCTTTGCTAATAGATCAATCAATAAATCCTATGAATGCTTGATCTGCCTCATTTTGGACGACCAAAGTTAGCATATCATTCGTCGGAAACAACCAGAGGACTATTCTAAAGGACTTAGCAGATTAGCTTTTGTTCACCTTAACTTAACAGATATCAGACTAAAAACGATATCAGTCTGGATATTACCATGGCACTAATGTGCCATCAGCTAATATTATATTTACAAAGTGTAATCACGTGATATTTTGCCCGTTAGTTTATGTGTATATATTATGGAATTTGTTCAGTTTGATATAATATATGCGTTTCATATATGGCAAACGTTTCAACTAATCTCTGATAACTAAATTCGTTTCTAATGCGGAGAATGGACGAAGGCTGAAAACTAGTGCCTCAAAAGCAGCTCCTTGTGGTTAATGGAGCTTAACAGCTCAGAAAAACCCTGATTTTTTAACGTTAGCTGTCTTCCGATTCTATCCAAAAAAGGAAAATGGCTATGGAAGTAAATTCAGATAGAAATCCCGCGGAGTCCCCAATGCGGGTGTCTGTGAACACTGACAAGATTCCAGCAACAACAGCGGACAAGCCATCGTCAACTAAAATAGCTTATATTCCATTGGATATTGTAGGTACGACAGAGGTTTGGGGGGTCATAGTCTGGGAAGCGTACGATCTCCATATACAATCACTCAGTGTTGCGCCTTTCCTGGAGAGGTCACTGTTGTTTTACTACACAAAAACTCAATTTGACCAGAATGTGAGATACATTTATCTCCCCCGATAAACGGATACCTAATACTACTGATTCTTCTTCTTCTTCTTCTTCTTCTTCTTCTTCTTCTTCTTCTACTACTACTACTAGTACTACTACTGCTACTATATTAATATAAATTAAGAGAGATGTAAAAGTTTAAAAATTATTTTAAATGTATTAAGTGCATCGAAAAGCCAAAGTTATGTGCAAAATAATTATATTCATATTTTTTAATAACACACTTCTCGACATCAATCCTCATCTCAGCGACATTACGTATCTTCCTTTGTTCTACAAATATTTTCACAGCAACTGCTCCGACGAGCTTTTTCTCTGTCAGACCGACTTCCTGAATCTATGCCTGTTACTAGATTAGCAATTAGTTACCGCTATTTTACAGTTAAAATGGCTAAATTCAACCGCCACCTCTATTCCAAAATTTGCTTTTTTTCTCACTTTTCAATTGTGAAAATCCCTTCAATTTACTTGATTTAATAATAAGCGCAAATATATAAAATTTTAAATGCAACCTCAATTATCTACTTGGTTCACGTTCATCTCTTGTACTTTCCTCAATCCTCCATATTCTCTGTCTTTCAAATTAACTTTCTGGCTACATCCTAACGGCATTTCCGCTTTCCTTCGGGTGAAATAATTTATGCATATCTCTCTCTCTCTCTCTCTCTCTCTCTCTCTCTCTCTCTCTCTCTCTATCTATATATATATATATATATATATATATATATATATATATATATATATATATGCCCAAGTAGAGGATTGGCGTATACGGATTAAATTCCAGTAACCAACAAATACTATTCTTAAAAGTGTTTTCAATGCAGAGTAGAAAAAATATAATTGTTTAGTCGAAAATTATAAAATATTTTTTAAAATCACTAAAAAATAGCTATTTTGTTTAAAACTTCTGGTGTCTTATCAAATGGTGTCGAAATGTAGTATAAATAAATCTTTATTCTACATTCAACACCATCACTCTGATAAGACACCAGAACTGTTCAAATAAAAATGGCTATTCTTGTAGTGAGTTTATAACATTTTATAACATATAATTTTGAATAAATAATACACACACACACATAAACACACACACACACACACACACACACATATATATATATATATATATATATATATATATATATATATATATATATATATATATATATTGACCAAATACGTTATTTCTCTTAATTCCCTCTCCAAATTTATATCCCTCTCTTTTTCCTTCAAAACTGTAGGTCCATCTCTCATTTCTTACATTTTTACTCCTTCCATTTTTTTCTCTTTGTATCGTTTCTGGTGTGTTGACCTATTAAATAGATCAATGTCTGATCCTTACACCATAGCTCATTATTAAGTATTGTAATAAAAATAAATTTAAAACCATTCCTATCTCTGCCTTCCTTCTCTAATTTCGATCCTCTCTGTCATACTATCTATCACCACTTCCTATAACAACTTACATCCGATTATACAAACCTTCAAAAGTGTAAGTTTCAATTCATTATTTTCCTCCTTGGAATTGAAGTCTGATGATTGAGGGAAAAAGAAACTCTCCGGGGAAATAAATTATAACCATGGAAACTTAAATTTGTCTGGTTTTCTTTAAATTAAATTACTCGCTCTGATTTAACATTGAGCTCTCCTGATTTTATCCTCCTTGGGATTATCCATACAGATTACCTTGTTTTGTTTTCATTCATATATATATATATATATATATATATATATATATATATATATATATATATATATATATAAGAGTGTGGAAATAGTTTCTGCTGCTACGTAATTGTTGTTGTCGGTATATACTGTTTGAAAACCTCGTTCTTTAGCAAAAAATTTCGCACACAATGATAATTATGTGATCCCAGGTAACGCTCACTTTTTGATAGTATTATAAACAAAGAAAAGCTGTGTGTGTGGCCAAACCGTGTAAGCTGAAAAACGACTGAATTAAGGGAAGCGAGTTTTACTTCATCACCCCTGGGATACGATAAGCAGGCGTAGAACAAATATACATCAAAGGATAACGTAATTTAATGTGTAGCTGTCAAATAAGCAGTTATCATGTCCATAACATCGAATTTACTATCTCTTCCTTGTGAAAGTATTGACCATTATATTTAAGACGCCTGTATATTTGTGATTATCTTAATACCAATAATAAATTATGAGTATATAAGTAAAAATCTGTATTATCGAAACCTGTACACATTTGCAGGGCATTAAATAATAATACAATTTCAAATAGTCATAATATATATATAAAAAGATATGTACGTATAACTCTAACCTCATTTTTACTGTGTATTTTTAGAAGTGAATAACAGGCATCCTTCGATATTTGACAAGAAAAATTAAAGAACATAAATTAATGAAAAATAAATTAACATAAAATTCTCATGATATCCTTAATTGTAGGTATGATAATACATTAAGCCACACACACACACACACACACACACACACACACACACACACATATATATATATATATATATATATATATATATATATATATATACGAGTATATATATAAAAGTGAACATTGAAATCACCACTCAGATGTTCTGTATGTTGACTTCAATGTTCATCTTTATATTTATATCTACATACGCTCTATCACTGATATGGAGCACTTCATTTTATCACAAATATAGCACAGCTTAAAAACTCTTTTTTCACACACACACACACACACAAAAATATATATATATATATATATATATATATATATATATATATATATATATATATATATATAAACGTGCAATCAGTTTACAAATACATGAATTATTCACACAGAAACTAATGCAAAGGTTAATGATTTAAATGGCGAGACATCCATCATCGCAAACAATTCAAATAATATACAAAAACCTCCTAGAATAGATGTTGTTCTTGTTTTTTCTCTTAGTAATAAGAGGACAACGAAAATATATGTATTGTTGTATCCGAAAATGCTATTGAAAATGAGTTATTGTTTTTGAACGCGCAAAAGCAACGCTGAGTTTGATTTTAAATTTTTAAAGGTTGTGCGTTCATAATATGGTGATGAACAAATTTTTTACTGGTAAATTTTTCTGTCAAAGTGGCATGAACTATATTGTTCAATAATTACAGTAATGTCGCACTTATTATCCAAAAGTCGCACTTGGATCAGTTATTTAAATTACGATAAACGTGCAATCAATTTACAAATACATGAATTATTCACACAAAAACTAATGCAAAGGTTAATGATTTAAATGGCGAGACATCCATCATCGCAAGAACAACATCTATTCTATACCTGAAGATGTCTGTAGGAACAGACGAAAGCTTGTAGTAAAATAAGAACTAATACGGCATAAATTTATATAAACAAGGATGATTTCATTCATAACGGATACGGAGGTTTTTGTATATTATTTGAATTGTTTGCGATGATGGATGTCTCGCCATTTAAATCATTAAACTTTGCATTAGTTTTTGTGTGAATAATTCATGTATTATATATATATATATATATATATATATATATATATATATATATATATATATATATATATATATATATATTATCTCTTCCAATCTCTTTGCTAACCATCTCGTTAGGTGGGTACTGCTTTGTCTTCCTCTGTTTTATTCCACTTCAATGCGTCTTGTGCGTATCAGTCTTTCCAGATCTATTTTCCTCATTATGTACCAACTCTCTCTTTCTGATGTTTTTCATAAAACCTCCTCGTTGTTCACATATTCATATTGAAGTACATACTTTTTTCTCTACAAGTTATACCAATGATGTAAATCAATCACCATATTCTTACAAAGATATGTAACACGCAGCAACGCGCTAGAAATTCGGTGACTATTTTATAATAATAAAATAACGCTTTGTTATTTCACTCGTTTTTCGCTCTCCCATATCTGTTCATGTCTGGCTGATTATGACTCTCCATATTCCCGAGCTTTTTTTATTTATATTAAATAATGCATAGTTCTTTGCAATATGACAACCATTTGATAGAATTTCCAAGTCGTATTCTCTTGCTTACCCTGCTTTCGGTGTTCCGCTACTTGTTTAATATTTCAGAACATATTTCATATTTACGTGACAAACATATACTTATGCCACTATCAGATTGCAAACAGTTATTCAATTGCAGTAGTTATTTCTTTTAAAGCGACATCGTATCTATAATAATTACGCCTTGATAGTCTCATGCTTCATGCTCTGATGCCATATAGCAGTGGCTTCGATTATTTCTTCTCACTTTGTCGATCATTCATTTTCTTACTGAGCCTAGATTTCAAAATACACCCTAACACTAAATTATATGTTAGAAAGGAGATTTCTGATCCAATAATATCATTATCAGTTACTATAAATCATCTTGTGCTATTCCATTAGGCCTACAGTTTCCGTATCTTGTGTCATTATTAAAGAAATAATACGATCATGGAAGTTTAATAAAATAGAATTATATGATGGATGGCCACACGTATCCGTCTACTTAGACCTCTATCCAATCACTGTTACAGTCGCCTTTTGGAGCAGGTTTGTGCATGTTCAACTCCCACATAGCTCATCTTTGGTTTATACTGCAACTATAATGAAAGGATCTGAACAATGTGAACAAGCCCAGCACGTTCAAAATCTAGATCACATTTCAAACATCGTCTCCTCCAGTCCGATAACATAAAGAAATCAAATTCTTGACAAATCGAAACCGGGCTTCACGATCAGAAAGCCAACGCCCTAACAGCTCGGCTAATCATAACCATTATTATACGGTTATATATATAAAAAAATCCTCTTGTTTCTTTCCAACTTCATTCATGTGTAACACCTAATATAGAATGTGTCTTTGGTAGTTTTTTCATTTAACGCTTATGTTCTCTCATGTTGTTTGTTTCGAAAATATTAAATAAATTCCCGTTTATTCATTCTACTTCCTATCATCACTCAACAATATTATGAAACATATTTGTCAATATCCCATGCATTATTATTTTTGTTTCAAACGACATCAGATATTAACCATTATAAAAAAAATGTTATCTATAATAAAGCCTATCTAGAATTATCATCATATTGGATTGTCCTTACTATCATACAACAATCTTTCCTAAGTAAATATTTTAAACGAGTCTGCATACTGGGATGTGAGCGTGCTAGACATAGAAGTAGAATTCTTTGTTCTAACGAAAATTCAAAAAGACACAATTTCTCTAACACAGCACTCCGTGATGCCAACATCTGCTATTTATTAGGTATATTCCTAATTTCAGATTATTTTCATATTTATCATGTTCATTTTATTTCAGAATTAAATGAGATCAGTTCGAAATGAGGTGAAAATATGGCGACAATAATTCTTATGTGGGTATTCTAATTAAATTGGGTAGAAACTGCAGATTTTCGATTACATTTCATTGAAACATGTTTTACTTTCTATTTATATAAAAACGAAGTATGGTTCTATATAATTTCAGTAATTACATTTATTTTTGTGATTTCATGGCGTCTAAAATGTTTTCTTGTTTGAATAATTTATCTTGCTTTAATCGTAATATATATGAGCACATACACATCGACGAAACTCATATATATATATATATATATATATATATATATATATATATATATATATATATATATATATATATATAAATTTTCGATATATATATATATATATAATTTCTATAAATTTTCTAGATTTATCACAAATCGCGTAAAATTACATAGGTCTGTAGAAATACGGCTGTTTAAACCAAAGTATTCTTACGTATTTTTCCAGCAAAAATATAAATGATGTTCTTGCGGTTTATTGTTTATAACGCAATTTATAAAACGCTTGCACTTATTTGACAAAACTGTTTTATCTTATTCAGTTTATATTATTCTGAAATATATTATTTCATATTTATTTTCTATTTTCTTGAATAAGTACGCACTAATTTATTTGTAATTTAAAAGAAATAATTTCATAGATATTAATCATATAACCTATATATTCGCGTATCATTCGACTAATTTGAAATGGGCTACATCTTACACGATACATACATACATATATATATATATATATATATATATATATATATAGAGAGAGAGAGAGAGAGAGAGAGAGAAAGAGAGAGGGGGGGGATTGTGGTTGAATAATCATAATGAATACATCGAGTCTAGAAGAATCCCTAACAGGATGCTGAAAGCACTGATAGTCATTTCGTCCTATTTTTGGGACTCATCAGTAGTGCGAATCCACTAAGGAATTTCGAATTCGGACCGCAAGCGTCATATCAACTGGACCAATGTAACAAACCAGACTTGACATAGCGTCAGCTGTTCACAAAATCCGTTGTGTGCCCTCATTCGTATCTACTTGCATCCATGACTCACGTTCTGTATCCAAATCCGGATCATTAGAAGACAGTGATATATATATATATATATATATATATATATATATATATATATATATATATATATATATATATATATATATATAAATATAAAAAAAACAACACTTATCCGATTATTTCATCATTTGAGTGATATTATCAAGGCAAATATAAAATGTATTTTATTACATGTGTTTATATAACAGGACAAGTGTGTCATTATTTTATCAATGTTTTTAAATGTGAGAACATTAAAGAATAAACATAAGGCCGTTGAAAGCTCAGTCAACTTTTTCGGAAGTCACAACGCACATTAATTCAAATACTAGTAAAGCAAAAATAAGCGACTAATATACAAGTGACGTTTTTATATTTTTTATTTTGTCCTAAAATCTAAAAATACTTTTCCTCCTGTCTTTTTAGCTCGTTTCGTTTCATCACAGATCTAATCTATTTCACACACGCGTATATATATATATATATATATATATATATATATATATATATATATATATATATATATATATATTGAATATATGTTGAAGCTTGATAAGCATGGAATAATAATAATACAACACAAAATGTATGTAAACAAAATGTATTGAAACAAGGAAAAGGTACACAATATTTACAGTTAGTTTTGGTATATTCTTGGGAAGACTGTTCCTGTAGAATGGGTTGACTTAATCGCAGTCGGGTAGAGTCTCTGGATTGGATCTCTTGTTACTTCCTCGTCTTCCCGGTACCAACCCCTATTTATATGGTCGGTACTCCACTAAGTAAATTAGGTGGATCGTACCACAACAATATATATATACATATATATATATATATATATATATATATATATATATATATATATATATATATATATATATACTGGCGAAAATAAGTTTAAGACCGATGTTTAAACTTTTATTTATCTCAGCATATATTTCTAATAACATATAGCGAATTAATTGTATAACTATGCTCATAACAATTCTCAGTTATCATATAACAATGCTCAGTTATCATATTACATAATGATTTGATGTCCAGCCATATTACCACTCATACAGGAAATAATATGCATAATACCCGTGAGACCTTAAAAAATTATTATTATATATATATATATATATATATATATATATATATATATATATATATATATATGCTGTTTTCACTAAATATAGATCTGTATATTTTTCCATATTCTTTGGTATATTCTGATGCCAATGTATAGGATTTTTTTACATGAGTTCTCATATAATTTTTAACTAGCAAGACACGGTATTCTAATTAAAGCAAATTATCTTGGATATTTTATTCAACTGTTAGGAAAAAATATCTTTATATGAAAGTATCGATTTTGGATTTGCCATTGTTATAAACCTGTGAATTCCTCGGGTTATAATGTTTGTTTCCTCTTCAATAATTCCCTTCTATTAAAAGAAACTTCAGATTAAAAAGAGTTGATAATTTCAATGCATTTATTATGAGAAATCCAGGATCTTTGGAAATAATATTATTTCTTTCAACTTTCTATTTGTTTAATCTCATTGTGCGAATCCTTACATTCAGATTGCAAGAGAAATAAGTCAATACCTCAACTGAATTCTTTAAATTTGGCTAAACGTATAAATATTGCATATTATCGATAGTTATTCTAAATAAATAACAATGTTTATTTTCTTTGACTCTCGGAGAGAACTTAGCTCTTTGTCATTTAAACACAAAGCCAGTACATTAAATTGTTTATCTTGATTTTATATATAAATATAAAATAAGATTAATTTAGTTTGTCCGACATCCAGCATCTTGTTGATCTGACTGAAGATGGTACTGAATCATGCGATCTTTATATGCAATAGATATGTACAAAGTATCTATCAACATCTTATAAAATCAGACTGATATTTCGAAAACGACATCCTCAGGGAACGCAACGCATTTCTCCTCGCATACTGTTTTGTCTTTGTTTTTCATTCTAACCTGAGGAAAACAATGTTAGCAGACGATCTTGACGAAACGAGTCGTTTATAATCTTTCTTCATCATCTAATCATTTTCCTATATTTCTTTCTAAAAGTTTGTTAATTTACGGTGGGAGCCTTTTGAAATTTGTTTGCCTGTGAGTCTAAACTTCAAATACTGACAGTGCCTGAAGGCGCGAATTCGTTGAATCGTTGGCATATGAAGTTCGTGAAATTGATTCCCTGCCAAAGGTGATGATCTCCAATAGTGACACTTAACACATTCCACCATTTTTATTATGATGATGATGATGATGATGATGATGACGACGACTCTTAATTGAAAACATAATGTTGTGATGTAATGTTGTTTATAGCGATGATGTTGATTATATTGTGGAATAAAATACGAAAGTTAAGAGGCTATGTTCTCCAATACTGACACTTTCCCGTTCCAGCCGTATTACTGTCTCTCATTGTGAGGACAATGATTATTTTTGAATGAAATCAGAATGTTGAGTCTGTTTTTGCCACAACCATTTCAATGATTTCATGTGAAGCCGCTGGCTAAGTCAAATTAACCAAAGAGCCGAGACTATTTTATATATTTAAATCTTTTCTTGTTATGATTTGTTCACAGATTTCAGATTTACTAGTCCTGACGTTGGAGAGACGTTACGTACGTTAAACCTCTCAAATGATTTTGTGGAAGCTAAAATATGTATATCATTCTTGTACCAGATTTTTATTATAATTTACTCCTTTTCTTTCTTGTGGTTTCGTTTATAATCGTCTATAATACGCTTGTTTTATTTTTACTCCTTAGCTTTCGCGATGTCGAAATGTGAAGGGTAGAGTTTCACAGATTTTTTTCTCTGTATGCTTTATTTACGACTTCTGTGTTATGACTCATTCTTATTTAAAGTATGTATGCTTTTTTTGTTTCCATTTTCGCAAATATTTCGTAGTTAATAATATGGTATCCTCGGCGTTTTTTTTGGTCGAAGCTCATTTCTCTTTCTAAATCCTCTTCTTCATCTGTGACGAGATTGTTTAGCATTTACTGTCATATAGATGGAGAGATATGACATGGCATTTATGTAATTTTTACGTTGTCTCTCTTGCGATTTTACTGTTTCTTAATATATTGCTTAGCTTCTAGAAAGTACCATTTTCTAATTCAAAGCATTGTCGCATGTTCTGACTCTTTTATAATATTTCCTAGATATGTCCTTTCTTGATTTGCTATCTCCAGATTTTAATCAGCATTTGGCGATCTTTTTACTGAAAACGATACATTTTGTCCTTTTAAATCGGAAGTTTCGTCCGTCCTTCTTAATTTCAATTAGTAACGTCTATAACAGTTCCTGTATTTTCCATTCTGCGTCTGGTAACGAAATGGTGTTATATGCAGTTAAGAATATGTCCACGAATAATGGAGCCTGGTAGGACTACTATATGACTAAAAATTACCTATCTTTAAAATTTTAATACATATGATGTTGTGGATTCCGAGATGAATTAGGTCTGCAAGGAATGACAAACGCAATAATTAAATATAAGAAATAAAATGTATTTACACAATCATACAAAGAGTAATAGTGTTAGTAAGTCCAGGAACGCGGTTAGTAGCAAATACAGATATATATATATATATATATATATATGGTCTCAAAGTATGACTTCCTTAGAGTCTACGTGCATGTAACTGACTTCTACACGAGGTTACCTCACTCTATCTCCGTTCGTATATTGTCTCTCTCTCGCCGTATATCCTCTCACTATCCGACTGTCTACTCTGGGTATTTAACGGCAGCACTCCAAGTAACACTGGTAGAGTCCACTTAGATGAAAAGGGGAGGACCACATAACATATGGTGAGAAGAAAAATAACTGTCTTACATCCTTTATTCTGTTTTCATATCTTTGGGGCATTAATTATCTATCCGTATGCAGGCGGTTTGTTCCTGCTATGCGGGCTGACGGTTTTCAAAATGTTATATATTTTAGATCGAATATGTCATTGTATTAATTCCATGATTCAAACAGAACGTTGACGGCTTATTTATGACACTTTTATTTCTGTACGATTCGATCGATAATCTCACAGTTTTACGTAGTCACTCCCTGAACATTGATATTTCATTTCAATTTTCCTTTTTAACTTCCGTCTTCACGATATTTACGTGGGCACTGTCACTGTCTTGCGATATGAAATATTGAAACGTAAATTTCAAAACATTATTTAACTTGCAATTCTCTCAAAGTTATCACATATCAGAGCATCTGCAAATAGGATGTCGGCCGACAGTAGATTTCACGCTAATGCAAATGCTTAATTCCTATATTTACTTCTTTTTTTTTTAATCTATTTTCATATTCCGTTAAGTATATCAACAAATCCGGCGAAAAATATGATTCTCGAATGTGGAGACGAGCAATACCGTTCTACCACGTCCATTAAATGAATTGCTAGAATCATTTACGAAATATTTTCTGCAGAATAAATTATCCTGCTGAAATGTTATATCATCACATACTGGAGTAGATATATTTGCAACCCTGCCAAAATGCCTTCTCTCCACTCTCTTTTGATTATCTTTAGAATAATATATATCTTCATCTCATCTCGTCTCAGTGTATTTGCAATTTCTCTACACATATATAATTCGAAAATGGAAAGAAAATAAGAGCAAATCCAAATTGCTTTGCCCATTTCAGCAATTTATAATATTGCGCACTTGAAGTTCCGACATTTGTGCTTACTTAATACACATGTGGAGATAGGTGTTTCTCTTTTAGAAATTGGTTTCTTCACAATGTGAAATCCAGCTTTGAAAGCTTTCTTTTATTAAATAATGGTTTATGTCGCTCCTGCGACGAAACTGTTTTCGTTCATCCCTGATAGCACCTTTCTGTGTTTTTCATTAGGTAACACTGGATTGTGCAAAGATTAAATACAGGCAAACTACTGCACCATATTTTTTATCACAGAAAATGAAAGAAAAGTGTCATTTCAGAAAAAAAAAATTATATTCAGTGTGTGTTGATGAGAACGGATAAAAACGAGTGCTTAGTATATTAATGTTTTCTACAAGGAAATATATTCAAACATATTCTTGTAAAAAAAAGTGTTTTGTCAAGTAGCAGAGACTTCGAAAAATAAGACTCACGATTGATAGTTTCTTAATCTACCATATTTGCCATAATATTTTATTTCCTTACAGTACTTCGAAAAATATTCTCGTCCCGTGTGAGGTGTGGCCATCTGGATCCATCGTACGGAAAGCGATTCTTACTTTCTCGTAGCCGATGTCTGAGAGACAGCAAAATCCTCTCTCGTGCGGTTGTCAATATAACTGTCTGTAGCAAGAGTCCTTCCTACTTTGGATGAACTGTGAGGTTACGTGTTACTTTCCGTGAGATGTGTGATAGCGAGTGCAAATTATATTATGGAATAATATAAGAGAATGCAAACGGATAATATTGTAGCTGGTATGCGGATTGGAAAATGATTACGTTAAGCATATCTTTGCTGATATATATTATTAAATCTTTAGATTAATAATAATATATAAATAAAAAAATAAATTTATTCCTAACTTTAAAAATGAAGTTTGAAAAATGACTTAGACACAGTTTTATACTTTCTAGGCGTTCAATACAGGCAATATGATTAATATAAAAAGGAAAAAAATGTATGTCCCAGCGCCAGCAGAAAAACTGAACACTTAGAAAAAGATATTCGAGGAAAATAAATAAAACGGAAAACAATTGTAATAATTCATAGCTTTATTTTTTTGTGATGTCAACGAACACTCATTGCCACTGTTCGGATGTCAACGAATACTCGTTGTCTCTTTCGTAAATGCCCGTCGTAGTAGAGACTTTGTTATCGCAGATACAACTATCGTACCCCGTTGAATAATACTGGTGTCAGACGCCTTCGAATAGCACTAATAGTAGTTGCTGGATAATACGTGCTCGAATAGTAATCCGTATAGTGATCCGAATAGTGAAATAGTATAATTAATAGAGTAGAGATAACTGTTCGTATACTAATAGAGGATAAAGTTCTAACTAAATTTCATGGATGAACTGTCATCATTTTGTACATCATTTATATTGAGACTAATCCCATTTTTGTTATTACCTAAACGTTTCGGCCATTTTGTATTCAACCTTCGTCAGGAACCTATTGATCCGTGTAACATTTAGGTAATTTAGAATTAATATAACATTAAAATAGTAAATACATCCGTAAGAAATTCACTGAAGCTTTTTCTTCTGATCGACAGAGACCTGAAGAATGCCGGAGGATTCAACTGCCGAAACTTCATGGCACTATCATAAAAATGAGGATATTCGTCCTAATGGAAATTATGTAAATCATAACATATATATATATATATATATATATATATGTGTGTGTGTGTGTGTGTGTGTGTGTGTGTGTGTATGTATATATATATATCACAGTGTAATGTTGAAAAATGTTTTTTTTTCCAAATGAAAAAGAGACTTGAAGTGACAGGTATATATCTGAATTAAAAAAATAACATTTACGAGACAGATGGGAAATCATTGCGAATGAAAAGAACAAGAGAAAACCTGCTGTTATCAAGAAGAATAATTTTTTTTTTGTTTCGCATAAGGACGAAAGGAGATTCGTATAATTTTACACTCCCAAGATACTCTAAAAGTCTGTATATCAACTGGACACATATTTGATAATTGTGGAGAAATGAATGGCGGAACACATACCACAGTAATATCAAGAATCGTGAAGGAATATATCTTAATTAGAGTAATAAAAGACAGGAATATGTGGAGTGACATGAATATGTGGAGTGACATGAACTCCCACGTTCTGAATTATATTTTATATCTTAAGAGAGACTGATGGCTATTTCGATAGATATACTAAAATTAAAATACTCTGCATAATTTAAAAAGAAAAAAAATAACGAAATAAACGTCACACATATATGACTATACCCAAAACTATAAACAAAATTACTATACAAACTCAAAATGTATGGAGTGATTTAATGAACAACACACGCAAAATACAAATAATATTCCGCATGATGCAGGGTTTTATAAAGAAAACCCGAAGTTGATTAAATTATATGTACGATTACTTCCGTCATGTTTTACACTTTTCTAAAGCATTAACTTCAAAGAATTATTTAATATTTTATTTGGCTTTACGTATGCTACTGGCTAAATGCCTAAGATAAAGATCGTTACCAATTCTTCATCAGCTTCAGTGGAGAGATAAACATTTAGCAAAAGAAAAGAAACGTAAACGTTAAGATTTTTGTGGAAAGTGTCACGATTGTAAATTATGGTATTCCCATATGATACAATCAAATATTATAAAAGAAACTTGTCTCGAATGGGAATAAAAAAAACACTTCACACATCTACTTTAAAGACAACGCCTCTCACATAATCAGTGAAAATACGTATAATTCTAGCTATGTGTATAAATATCTATTATTGGCAGAAAATAGATAATGGTTTGAAAAAAGTTTTTTATCGCTGTAATGAAGAAATATATGTACAAGTTTTCATATGAAACTTATTTATTTTAGAGTCTCAGACGCATTGTTTTTTTATATTTATATTTAGTGTCTGCTGGCAACATATTCACGGGGAGATTCTGCCCAATAAAATAAATATACATAGCGTTGGATGTCTTGTGTTACCACATAAAATAACTTCAATCGACTTCAACTGACTGATAAAATAAACAATATTTTTAATTCTTTTACTTGGCTGCGAGAACTACATGAAGATATTCATGCAAGTAAAGGAGATATTCCAGGTACCTTTCAAAGAGTAGAATCTATATGTAAATGCGCACATGAATATAAAAGGCCACCAAACATTAAATAAATTGAGTCCTTTGTAGATCATAAGAAATATGAGGTCAAAATGAGTAAAAAAAAAAGACACACAAGCTTACGGGGAAGGTCTTGCAATTAATACAGCCTTCTGATTTCCGCATGAACTAAAGCATACACAGAAAGCAGTAAACCTCATTCGGTTGAAAAGTTTTTATTAAAAAAAAAAGAAGAAACAGCATATTTCCATATCGTTCGCATCATTACGTCTAAATTTCTGCGTTTGTAGAACAGGTGATTCCAAAATGTCTATGGTATCGGCCATGTTTCGCAACCGATGCTTGGGGAGTTAATCGCTCATTGGCCCGAACCGATGAAATTTGGAAGGCACAATATTCAGATGATAGATAGATATGAAAATTAATGTTTATGAATACATGTCTGCTCAATATTTGCGAAAGAAATAATGTAATGACAGGCATATACTTGCTGTGCAAGTAAACATTGGCGATAATATTTGAGAAGTGAACGTAATACAGTGAATTTCCAAGCAGTTTCAAACTCTACAATCATATATATCTGTCTCACTACCTCTTTATCGGTGTAGCCATCTTCAGACACACAGAAACGCAGAAACCCTATATATATATATATATATATATATATATATATATATATATATATATATATATATTATGATTATTTTTAAAAATATGATTCCAAATCGCTACATAAGAGGTCTCATATTTCCAAAACAAGAGCCGAAAACTTCAATATAATCCTTTAAATTAAATTGAGTTTAAATTAAAATGGGCTCCGTTCCATCTTCAAGCGAAAATTTTGTTGGAATAACGTATATCTGAAATTTACTTGTTTTAAAAATTGAAATCAAAATCTCCATGGTAACAGCAAGGGCGAATTGTTTAAATTGGGTAGGCGAGTGTAGGGTGTTAATAATAAGTAGCGGTATAGAGATACTTTCAAGATGTCAAGTTTGGGGAAAGGTGGGGTGTCTAAAATGAAACGGAAGATGTATTAACCTTCGTCTAGTTTGTTTGTCTATGGAGATTTATTTATTTATTTTATTTTATTATGAAAGGCAATTGTGCATATAAAAAAAAGAAAGAAAAACTTTCGTAACGATTGTTTTTTGACGACTTATAAAGGGTTATCTATTATGTAAGGTATTTAAACTACTTATTTGTGCTATGGATTATGAAGGGTGTTATGTTGTATGCATATTTGTAGTTAATTATTCCTACTATGAATCTGATGATTGGTCTATTTGTTAAACAAGTTATTATAATTTTTTTTTTTTTTTAACTAATGATTCAAACCAAAAATCTGATGATGGCTACAAAAAACCGTTAACTCGTGTCTATTATTTAATAGATTATTATTATTTAGAAGTTTAATAATGTGTAATTTTTCATGGAGGCACAAAGGGCATGGGTCATCCCAAGCTTTAAATGTTCTAGCATTATCAATGATTTTCCATTTAACTTTTGGTGTTCTATTTGTTTCCTTCAGGTGCCAAAAATATTTTGATAGTGAAGTCTGATTTCTTTTGTTTATATTATTAAAGGAACACTTATGCTGCCTCCATCTATCTTTAAAATTATTCTTCGTGGACCCAATGTATATCATATTAGTGCTAGGGCTCTCTCTGGATGAAAGGGGGAAATGGATATAATCCTCAGCGCAAAGAAATCGGTCCTCGTTCATAATGGGGACCAATGGATAAAAAGCAATAACGACCTGTTTGACATCACTATGGGATCGTTAGACTCTGCAGAGTCTTCTGACCTCGTTGGTCTCCTTATACTGTACATCTTGACGGCACACCGCGAAATTGATATTAAGGACATCTGGCTGTATAGAGATGACGGGCTCATGGTGGTGAGGAGTTCTACTAGTTTTAAGATTGAAAAAATCAGAAAAAATTATATTTAGTGAATTTAAGAAACTAAACTTAAAGATTACTGTCTCTTCTAATTTGAAAAGGGTTAACTTCCTCGACGTATCTCTAGACTTACCAGGCAACACATACCAACCTTATAGAAAACCAAATGCTAACCCTTTATACATACACCCGAAGTCAAACCATTCTCCATCAATAATTAAACATATACCCTCATCAATAGAAAATAGAATTAGCATTAACTCCGCAAACAAGGAAATATTCCAACAACACAATGGCTTCTATAACACTGCCCTAAAAAATACTGGTTATAAAAATGCTAACATTAACTATAGAGAAAATTACACTGGAAATAGAAACAAAAACAGGAAAAGAAATATCATTTGGTACACCCCTCCGTTCAACCAAAGGGTTAGTATCAAACTAGGACAGAAATTCTTAGCTCTAATTGATAAACACTTCCCCACCAATAGTAAGCTTAGTAATATATTCAATAAGAACACCCTAAAATTGAGTTACAGCTGCTCTGATAATCTTGAACGTATAATAAAAAAACACAATAATAAGATCTTGAACAAACCCCCATGCCAAAACAGTATTAATAAAAACTCTGCACTTAAACCAGACGATAAAGGGGAAAAATTATGTAACTGTAGAAACCTAGAAGACTGCCCATTAGAAAATAAATGTTGTATTAATTCTGTGGTATACCAATGTACTATTTCATTCAGAGAGAGCCCTAGCACTAATATGATATACATTGGGTCCACGAAGAATAATTTTAAAGATAGATGGTGGCAGCATAAGTGTTCCTTTAATAATATAAACAAACGAAAGCAGACTTCACTATCAAAATATTTTTGGCACCTGAAGGAAACAAATAGAACACCAAAAGTTAAATGGAAAATCATTGATAAGGCTAGAACATTTAAAGCTTGGGATGACCCATGCCCTTTGTGCCTCCATGAAAAATTACACATTATTAAACTTCTAAATAATAATAATCTATTAAATAATAGACACGAGTTAACGGTTTTTTGTAGCCATCATCAGATTTTTGGTTTGAATCATTAGTTAAAAAAAAAATAAATTATAATAACTTGTTTAACAAATAGACCAATCATCAGATTCATAGTAGGAATAATTAACTACAAATATGCATACAACATAACACCCTTCATAATCCATAGCACAAATAAGTAGTTTAAATACCTTACATAATAGATAACCCTTTATAAGTCGTCAAAAAACAATCGTTACGAAAGTTTTTCTTTCTTTTTTTTATATGCACAATTGCCTTTCATAATAAAATAAAATAAATAAATAAATCTCCATAGACAAACAAACTAGACGAAGGTTAATACATCTTCCGTTTCATTTTAGACACCCCCACCTTTCCCCGACTTGACATCTTGAAAGTATCTCTATACCGCTACTTATTATTAACACCCTACACTCGCCTACCCAATTTAAACAATTCGCCCTTGCTGTTACCATGGAGATTTTGATTTCAATTTTTAAAAAAAGTAAATTTCAGATATACATTATTCCAACAAAAATTTCGCTTGAAGATGGAACGGAGCCCATTTTAATTTAACCTCAATTTAATTTAAAGGATTATATTGAAGTTTTCGGCTCTTGTTTTGAAACATGAGACCTCTTATGTAGCGATTTGGAATCATATTTGTAAATAAATAATTACATTTATGCTCTACTTTTGTATCGAGCACTATTTATTTTTTAAAAGTAATAACTAAAATACTAAGGGACTTTGGATTATTTACCTAACCGGTTCCTTCCTATTTTTCTATATATGTTCATATATATATATATATATATATATATATATATATATATATATATATATATATGGTCATCCACAAACAAATTGTTTTGTTGTATCACAGCTCTTCATTGTGGCTAGATGTCCTATTGCATTAAGCTGGCATTGAAACTCGACCGATTTGGCATGAGATCCTACTACT
The DNA here is from genome assembly GCA_903632075.3 of Acanthosepion pharaonis. Classification (NCBI taxonomy): domain Eukaryota; kingdom Metazoa; phylum Mollusca; class Cephalopoda; order Sepiida; family Sepiidae; genus Acanthosepion; species Acanthosepion pharaonis. Next base: position 1,395,452 of record CAHIKZ030000278.1, read on the forward strand.
AAGCTGACAGCTGAGAGAAAGGGAAGTTTTGACGTTTTCTATACGAAATATACTCCAGTGGCCAGGAGAGTTGAATTCGTACTTGAAGAGAAATGCATTAATAGCAGCAGTATCGACTATATTTTAAAATTACCCTCTTCTGTGTTATTTTTCAAATTGTCTCTTTCTTCAAAAAATTATTTCCGGGAAAACTTGTGGACGATAGCGACTTTAATTTTTCTCTTGTTTCTTTGTTTTGCATTGATTAAGTCCATTATTGCTTAAGATATTATTGCGAAAACATTCATGTTGAATTAGATTCTTTGCGATTGTAGTTTTGATAGATTTAATGTATAGAACGATACATTTTTTTTGATTCGGTGGGTTTAAGAGAAGGTGCTATTTTTCTAATCTGGGATAGCTTATGAGTCTTATATTTCGTATTGAATATGACATTCTTAGATCATTGAAGAGTCTTGAAAATATTTTCAATCAATTTCTCCTCTTCTTGTAAATGTTGAGGGATGCAAAGTTTGAATGTCATTATATACAATCCTATAGTTATTCCAAATTTTATTTTGTTATTATTATAGTGTAGTCACATCCGTGTAAACGAACCAAGTCCTATGAAGTCATAAAAGGCGAAACCCGGCACACTTCATAAAACATTCCTCCAAAACTCTTCTTGATATATAAAAAAATATGTCTTTTTTATATATATATATATATATATATATATAAACATGCCGCATGAAATGATTTCGACAAGATTTAATAGGAGATTCTTATTATCGTTATTAAAAGAAGAAATAAAATTACCGTGTTTATGTATATCCATTATTCAAAACTACTTTAGATATTAGCACAATGTCATCCTCAGAGTCTTGTTTTAATCTAAGACAAAAATGCTGTGTTCATCTGAATTTTGTTGTTGTTTTTTTCTTTTGAAGTAAAAAACACCAAATTTTTTATATATAAGTTATTGTTCTAATTTGAATTAGATCAGGTAACAGTAGTATTAAAAACACTCAATACACTTATATATTTAAAATTAATATGTACATCTTTTAGTTATATAAAAATAGAAAATCAGTCGATATCAACTAGTTTGGTTTCCACCTTTCGATATCTTCAGGCAATTCTGATCAACTGATTTTCTAATCTGTACAGCAGTGATTGATTCATTCAATTTCTATGTATTTTCAATCCGTTTCAGGTTATTTCAATCCAGAAAATACTTCTAGATTTTACAAACCTTGGGGTATAATAATGAATTCATATAACTGATGGATTCATACCTTTCACAAGGGTATTTGCGCGTGTATGTACATAACGAACACAGCGGCAATTACAACCCAACTCTAAAAATATATAGCACTTAATTGTGGGCAATCTCCTTACAGATGAAGGAGAGACTTCAATCAAGTGAAATCGGTCTCGGGAGAAGGATGCTGAGAATGCCATCAACCGAACCTGCGATCATCGATGAAGTTGTAGATGCAAGGGAAACAAAAAGGTCAGTTTTACTTACTATCGGAAAGAGTGAGCTGGATTTTTTTTTTGAGAAATGGGGATAGTCACTTGAAAATTTATATATTCACAGGACACATTGAAATACAAAGGGAATGTGGAAAACAACGCAATACGCACCTGATGAGTTTGATTGAATGGATTAAGAAATAAAATATACAGAACTAATGTGTGAATGAATGGAGCCATGATAAAGTGAATGGACACAACACATATAAGAACAATATGTGAAATGAAAGTGGCTGCTGCAATCACTTAATCTATAAACGATAGAGATGTCGCCACATTAGTTGCAATGGCCATTAACATCTTTGAAAGATGGAGACTACGTACTACTGTGAAACATAGAAATGACTGTATTTCGCTAATCAAAGGTGACAGAATCGGAAAAGCTACCCTGCGAGGTTATGTTTTTTTTTTTTTAATTCTGAGCATTCTGTAAACTTCATTTTTAAAGTTAGGAAAAAGCTTATTTTTATTTATATATAACTTTTAATTTTACATACTAACATCTTAGTTAAAATGGCTTTTTCATTCAACGGATATCCATACAGATTAATTTCTAGAATGTCAATTCACATTATTTATATTATTCGGACTATTGTCCTCATCTTTGTCGCCATATTTATCACAACGTTTCGGCCGTTGTACGCTGCGGCCTACTTCAGGTTGTGGGAATGTCGAACTGAACCCTTTATTTCGCTCATTGGGGTAGACTGTTCTAGTTCCACGTGCTATGTTTGATGGATGTCCGTTATCCCCTGTTAATTCCCTTTTGAAAGTTTTCCACTGCCTCAACCGGGTATTGAACTCGCACTCTTTGGGTCCTGTCACTGGATCTAACCAACTCCTTTATCCACTGTTCCAATCACAACTACTCAAATCTAGCGCTCCCTTGTAGCTCGAAGCAACATTTATTATTATTATTATAACTCTTATTTTCACCCTTTGACCATTCCTTGAATTCTTTTCACTCAAACATTATGGCATCTTGTGAATATTAATTTTGCCGAGCCGTTGTCCTTATAACGTGCCTTAGTAATGTCAATGTTAAATTTCTATTCATTTACAAAATGGAACACTCCCTTGATTTAAGTGCTTCTCCGCTATTAAGATACTAGCATTGACGGTACATAAATAAAAGAGGAAATATAATAATTTACAACGCGAGGAAAACCATAATTCGTGAAACAAATTGGTTAAATTACTCCAAATGGAAAAAAAATTACTTAGATTGAGAGGATCGAGTATCCCAGGGGATTATAACTTCTTTGAATGCTGGGTTTTTTTTAAAATTTCAATCAAATGAAATTTGGTAAAAACTTATTTAACGAAAAAAAATATTTCAAAATGAATTATTCATGGTATTTGAACCAAATATTTTATCACGAGACTATTATCAGGTATTAAAAATAGGGAATTCTAACGAAGAAATCGTATCGGTGAAATCATTATGATCTGAATCAAAAATGCCATATAATGTGTACAATTGTAATTAACAGAACATTGTCGTGGAACATATTTGAAAATGGAGGATGAAAAATATAAGATCGCAAAGCAGATTACGTTTTCAGATTACGTTTTCAGATCAATTTAAACAAAAGATTTTTAAAAATTCACTGAGCGCATATATCATAACATACATATTTCAGAGTATATATATATATATATATATATATATAAAAGGCATGTGTGTGTGTGTGTGTGTGTGTGTGTGTGTGTGTGTGTGTGTGTGTGTGTGTGTGTGTGTGTGTGCACGGCCGCAATTTTCGCGGATTTGCACCAAAATTTACATGCACATGTTCCAAGTTAGCGGTAAGGACTAGACCGACGTTGCATTTCCCAACTCCCATCGATAGTGGAAATAATTGATTTTTCATGTTTCTACGGCAGTTTTCATGTAGTTTGGGGCCATTTTCTACTGGCCAGAGTGACAGCCTATAGCTGGCGGCAACATTCGACCTGAATATTTTTTTTTAGGTGAATTGGACTTATAGATCGAATAAAAGCTAGAATTATATTTTGAAGTTTTGTGGAGTGAATTGAGGAATTCAAAGGCATTACTTCAAATTAATTGTCCAAGCTGAACTAGAGATACGTTTAGTTTTAGGTTCGAGCTTAAAATTTGAAAAGAGGGGTGCTTTTAACCTAGTACTAACATAAAACATGAAGTTGACATTGTTTTTATAGTAGCCACAGGATTTTAAACGGCCTAATCTATTACAGAAAATAATAACAGGCGAGGACGTACTGTAATATAACAATCGAGGCAGGCCTATAACAAACGATGAAAAATAATTCGTAAATATCTAAATGGTCGTGTGGTCTTGCCCAAGTGGCATCAGCTTCACACACTGAAAACCCCTTTTAACAATTGATTTGAGAAAGCCATTTTATAAAGCCGATATTTTAGATAATTCTGAACGGGTTTGGTGCCTGATATAACAGTGATATGAAAGTATCAACCTGACTTTAAGAAAATAACGAGTTTTCAAATTAACATTATGGTTTCGTATGCATTTGCGGTGCAGTGTGAAACTAAATATAGTGCTGCGTATTTTATGTTCAATTTTCCTAATCTCCTATTTCATATCTTATGACCAATCCATGCACTAACGTATTTGAACTGTTGGGTATTTACTAGATCGAAGTTCCGTTTATTGTTTATTGTTTATAGCTTTTCGGTCAGATGGCAAAATCCCTTTCATTCAATTTCCAGATCATTGTTTCTGTTTTGGAAAGGTTTATTTTGAGACCTATTTTTGGAGCACTCGAAAATGATGTCGATTTTCCCTTCAAGATCATTCTTATCACAACTATGAATACTTATGTTATTGGCTTAACCCCCATCATTATTCATAAATTGGTTTTGGAAGGTCATTGTTTTGTAAATTCTATATGCCATTCGGCGACTCTGCAAATATTGGAAAATGAAGACTTGACAATGTTTGTTACATGTCACTAAGATCGTGAAAATGAAAGGATGAAGGTGACAATTTTACACAATTTCATGCGCTAGACCTTTTCATACCAGGTTCATGATTGGTGTTTGTCATGTGTAGCAAGGGAAATGACGTTGTAATGCATCAAAATTACCGGTTATCGAATGAGAAAACTGCACTAAATTACCTAAGTGAAACGAAAGTTTCAACCTACATAAAACAATACCTAACATGGTTTTGAAATCAATAGGCAATGTAAAACAAGATAACCTATGAAGTAAATTTGATAAAAAAAAATATATGGTTCTGCATATTAATGAATGTCTTCGTCTTTCTAGTAAGATATCTTGGGTGATTGAATTTTTCTCTTTTCCTTTCATTCGGAGAAATTAAAGTATCTCGGATATGTCTCACACTTCAGGCGTAGATGTAGCGATCAACGCCACAATTTCAAAGACGACTGAAAGGAATTTCAATGAGAAAATAATAGAGAAGTTATCGTGCAGGAGCTAATATTGTATTGGAAGCATTAACCTTGATCGAGTCGTAGATAAGTTTATATTTCTGACGTTTCGCATGTAAGTGTCTATCGGTTTGAGAAAATTGTTCGCAGATCACTATCTGAACATCATTTTGAAACCTTAGTAACCTGTGTATATATATATATATATATATATATATATATAGTTATATAGTTATATAGTTGTATATATATATATATATATATATATATATACACACAAATGCATATAGAATTATCCATGTTGCATTAAAAACGACAGACAAGGCCCTACGATTAAGCCCTATATGTAATTCTTCTTGAGCTCGAACAAGTGCTTTCTTTTTAAGAAACAAAGTGTGAAGAACTGTCCAAATGTTCTCTACTGGCTAGTGCTTTCGCCTATACATTTAGACTTTATCAAGAATGATTTTATTTTTTAGTTTAATTGAGTGCGTGTGTTATATGTATGATTTTAGTGTTCTAGAGATATGCTATTTTCCGAACACAGCCCATTGTGGCCTTGTTTATAGTTAATATTTTTATATGTTGGCTTTTTTTCTTCTATTTCATTATTACGGCTTCTACTATTGTTCTTCATTTTTACAGGTAGATGAAGTTATTATGCTTGTGTTTTCTACAAGCATGTTTCTGTTGGAGTCTAATAAGTGTGTACGTCTGTGTGTAAATGGGTTGTATTAGAGCTATGGTCAGACAGGTGTGTTGTACGGGGTCTGGATCTTCATTTAGTTGTGGGACCGATGTTATTATTTATGAATTCGGTTTGATCAGGGACACTGAATTTGAACTCATTGCTAATGTTCGTTCGTTGTAATTTTGACTTTGCTTGTGTATTGTTATTTTTGAGGATGAACTTAGCTGTTTTAAGTTTTTTGTAGTAGATTATTAAATGGATTTTCAGGTCAATACATGTAGTGTAATTATTTAAGATATTTCTATGTGAAAATTCAAATATTTTGAAGTTAATATGAATTTGATTTTTGTAGAAAATACTTACGTAATTTTTTATTTTATGTTCACTATTGTTGTTATTTACTTTGGATAAAAATATGCTAAGTTGGTGGCCGAGAAGGTTGTTAGTGTAGCCATTGTTAATTAGTGTCTGTTTTACATTATTAAGTAGTTTATGGAGGAGTATTCGAGTGGATGAATTCTGTTGAGCTATTTATACGAAGTTTTTGCTTTTCTTACAGCTATTTGTTCCATGTAACAAATTATTTCACCACGGCCATTTTAAAGGACTGCGGATCATCAGACTTTACTTCCAAACAAAAATGAAAAGAAAATTTACACATTTTTGACGGGCCGTATGAATTTTATCCTACTTAGGTTTACCCATAAAGATTATTTAATTGTTCATAAACTAATTATATATATATATATATATATATATATATATATATATATATATATATATATATATATATGGTTAGAAATGTGATATGCAACAAATTATAATAATATATATTTTATATATAGGATAAATAGAGCATATATATATATATATATATATATATATATATATATATATATATATATATATATAGCATGTGAGCCATAGCTAAATCATTTTAAAGATTATGCAAAAGCGGTTTCTGAAGATAATAATAACAATAGCCTTTTCCTTATCAGTAAACATTCGCCATTCACTGACTCATCAGCCAATTATGATCTTATTCTTAAAACTGTTATTTTTCAGCGAAATTGTTTATTCAGGTTTTGTAACATTCACCTATCCTTCCACAAATGGTGTGCAGTTATTTTTTAAATTTTAATTTGTTTAGCGTAACATCAGATTCCTGCTTATGCAATTTTCTCTTGATAAAAGTTTTCTTCTAATAAATAGATTTTTTTGTTTGTCTCTGTGTACCGACACTTCACTTGCGTCAAAGAAATATGCACTTCGCAAACACCCACAGGCTTGCATCGATCAAAGCGATTTCGAATCATGAATCTGAGAAACCGTTTTGTACAACCGACAGTTCTGACATAAATGAATGTTTAATATTACATATTAGAAGAATCCAAACCTCTACTGGGAAGAAACCAGTAAATACATAGATATGTGTTTCAAGACAATGATATGTCCTTTAATCTAACATAATCCAACTATAAAACACGCAAGATAAGGAAATGACAAAATTGCTAGCAATAGGAAAACTGCAGAATCATCTGTCAAATGTAGTAAAATGAGAAGAAAGGACTACGAATTAGAAATGTCAAAACCAAGAATGTTCGGAAAGTTAAACATATGGAGCTACCTTGACAAAGGACGGATATCTGAGAAAGAAATTCAAAAATGGAGTAGCGAAAGACACCAAAGCAAATTAATATGAAGTAGTGAAATTCCATTAGAAACCACAAAATTGATGGAATATCGATCATAATCGTTATATAGGAATAAATTGCCGCTGTTGACACTTGAGATTGAACATAGACTGCCAGTGAGCAAACACACGCGATCCTTTTACTAAACGAAGGTGACAACGTGACCATAAAGGAAACGCTTATAGGGAAGGTCGTGTTTTTCTAATTGATCGTCATTTCTAGTCTATCCTCTATTAGTATTCGGATCTATATTTCTAATCTATCCTCTATTAATATATTAATCGCTATCTCCTCTTCTATCTTTTTTAAGCGTTTCACCTCAAGCAAGGCGAGAAGCCACTAGAACGCAAGGGGTTACAGAAAATCTGAAGCAAGATCAGATAGGAGTGATCGAAGAAGGAATGCGGAGAAGGGGAGTGGATAGATCAAGGCAACTGGAAATGTCGATTGGCATTACATTTGAATAGCTTGAGATATTAACTCTCAGGAAAACTGGAATAAGGAAGGGAGTTCCACAGCCGAGAGGTGCGAGATATGAAGCTATTGGAGTAGAAGAGACGGCTACATTTAGGAGTTTCGACAGTGAAAGGGTGAGAGCGGGATGCCAGTCTCGCAGGGCGCTTGAACTCATGAAGTCTGGGAACCAGAGAATGCAGGTCCTCGGAGCAATTACCATGAAAGTATTTGTGAAAAAAGACAGAGAGGGGCGACGGCGCGTCTGTGAGAAAGTGACTGTAGACGAGATGCCAAAGCAGGGTCAATTATACTGCATATCCGCCTCTGGAGCCTATCAAGAACCCCGAGGCAAACAGAAGGGGATCCTGTCCAATACTCCATGCAAAGGCGAATTGTTGATTTGTAGATCTGGAGGATCGATTCCGGGGAGAAGATTTTCTGGCGCGGCACAGGGAGCCAACTTTCATTGCGGTGGACAAAGCAATTGACTCAATGTATTTGTTCCATCTCAGGTCAGCAGTCAACGTGAGACCGAGCAGCCGCAGAGAGGTGCTCTCGAGAAGTTGAGCGTCAGACATTCTAATGGAGGTCAGGGATGGATCTCTGTGGTGATTAATAGAGAGCAGTTTTGTTTTTGAGGCATTAAAGTTGACCAGCCAATTCCTGTCCCAGTTCACAAACGATTGGAGGTCCTTTTCGAGACACACGGCCAGGTTAGTTTTGTCAGCGACACTAGATTTGTTTTTGAGGCAGGAATAATTTGTGGTGTCATCCTCGTACATGCCAACTTGGGAATTTATGGCGTCAGGAAGGTCATTTATGTGGATAAGGAATAGAGTGGGGCCTAGGATGGAGCCTTGAGGAACACCTGCTTTCGTGGGATAGGGTGAGGCCTAGGATGGAGCCTTGAGGAACATCTGCGTTCGTGGAATAGGAGACTATACAATTCCTTTATTTCGACCATTATAAGAATTACTATTAGCATTGTGGAAGTGACAACGAGTATCCGGTGGCATCACAAAACTAATGTAAGGCAGTAAATATGCTGCGGAATCTCTTCACAGATGAAGAAAAGTCTTAAAACAACAGAAATGTTATTCCTTAAAAAGACATGAAAAATACGACGGTTTGGACATATGTATAATTAGATTGTTGTAAAGAAAATGTGTAAAAAAAAAAGCATCTTATATTTTTAATCGGGGAAAAAAATTGTTGATAGTTCTATGAAAATACAATGAAGAGAGATTTACTCCCTCACAGAATTCTATAAGTCCATAGCAGAACAGGGATTGGAAGGATATCGAAAAAGGATAGCGTATAGAAAATTGTAGATATATATGTTCACCAATGACCTGAAGGGAAAGGGATTATAGAAGCAGAATGTAATGCTGCAAATTCTTATATCTTGCATTGTTTCACAGATTTATGAAATTAAAATATTACTGTTTAATTATGCATTTTCTTCTATCTGTCGTGTCCTTCGAATACTTTTACTTTTCACATACCTGTCGATATTCAGGATTTGCTGCGAGTATCACATTATCTCAGTGTACAGTAAAACATTTAAAATTCCTCCTACGTGATTTGCGCTGTCGGTGAATATAAAACTACACTGGTTATGTTAACAACACAATTATCATGACTTGCTATATTATTAGACAGTCTTCCCTCTTTTATTACTTCCCGCCTACAGATATGACACTTTGTCTATGATGAAATCCTCATTATTGGACCAGGTATCGCTTAATATTTTTTAACTGGACACATAGATGTAGCGAGTTGTTGTTTCCTGTTCCTAAAATAGTTTTGTTTGCTGTGTATTTATGAATTATTAACAAATATTTTATTAAGGTCCCTCTGCTGACGAATAAGCTCTTTGATATTTGAGCAATCTTTCGTGTCTTTATGATGATCAGTGATCTTTTTCATGGAAAAATGTATGGAATTGGAAACAATGTGCAGGGAGTTATCGATTTGCGTCGGAGATTTGACTTCCGATATAGGTCGGAATTCACCTACATAAGCTTCCACGAGCTTTCCTTATGCTTGGGAGGCGTACAGAAGGGCAAAAAATGGAAAAAAAAAACAACAAAAAAAAAAAAAAACATACACAAACACACAAATGAGAAATAGCGAATATAGCACAATCCAATATGGCGTTGATGAAAAAAGACTTCTACCTCATATAGAGTATTAATAGCGTATTAAATTATGGGAGATGGCGGCGTAACCACAAAACGCGATAGATCTAGTTCGAGGTAACCTGAGGACATTTATGGGATCACAACTTTTATTAAAAACGATACAAAATGATACAATATAGGAAATATCAAACAATTGTATAGTCCGCGCTATTTTCAATCACTTGCTTCCAACGACATGAACACCTTTGTAAAGTTCAGCCGGCTTGCTATCAAAGAAGTCACCAAATGCAGTTTTCAGTACATCCTCAGTTGCAAAAATTTTACTATTAAGGAATTTCTGCCCTGAATAGATAGCGCCATGTCATCCAAGTACAGTGGATAAGGTAGAACATACGTTAGCCGCACGTTGCAGGTTACGACGTTACATTTGAACTTTTATGGATTCAGTGCATTCTGGTATTTCCCAGTGAACTGCACCCTTTACATCCAACCAGAGACAAATTATGAGATTCCTTTGATGAAGGTGGAGCTTTGCCTGAGGTTTTGCAGATTCACCAATGACTATCCAGCTTATTTTCCGTATCACGTTCGAGTACATGCAGCTTTATTATCCTCATTTGTTCAGCCAATCAAAATGGTGCTCTTTTTGCAGGCATCCATGCGCCGGTAACGGAGAAAATTAATCAATTTACGTGGGACTGGTACGTCCAATTTTTAAACTTTTCCCATTTCCTTCAAGTGATGTAAAATAGCTGTATAGCTGACGTCAAAATTCTCAGACAGTTCCCGTAATGACATGTGGGGATCAGCTTCAACACAGGCGCAGAAATGCTCATTGTCAGTCTGGTGGAATCATCCACTTACTGTCTTATATTCCATATCGAATTAGTCACACTGAAACATCTTTAACTAATCATAGGCTGTGCAACGAACATAATTGTCTTCTGCAGATGCTTGGTTCATAGGAATTTGCGATTGGCCAGACTTTGTGTCCGGAATTGAAATCACACAACCACAATGTGCACTACTGTTCAGGATAGAGTGTCATTTACTGGGTTAATTTTGGAATCTATTAAAAGCTCTGAAATTATTAAAATAATCAAAAATTATTAAAAACATATTGCATTTACTTGTAGATCAATATATATATATATATAAATAAAAAATAAATAAACCTGTATGAAAGATGTCTTCCTGGAACTTTCCAATTATTAGAAGGCGAGAGATAAGCAGGTCTCAGAAATGAATTACATGTTCATAGAGTTCTTGTTTGAAATAAAATTGTGTTAAGTTACTAAAATGAAGTTATGGGTGAAATCATTTTTAAATATGCGTGTTAATGTTAAAACAAAATTAATGTTGTCATCGTTTAATATGAAATGGCTACAAGATGTTTTTATTTGTCCTGCAATTGAAGTGTCAATTTATCGTTGCAATGCTGAATACAAACTGACGATGGACAGAAGTAGCACCATGAATTTTGTTTAAAGATTTCTATATGTTACATTATTCATATTGATTATATATCAACTTTATATAGCCTAAGGAATATGTGCTGCTATTTTTTAATATCAAGAGGCAGTTTGGTGTGAGAGCAATTAAGTATAATTAATTGATTTGTTTAGAAGGCCAATAGTGATGCGTCCTGCATTAAGTACCGGCTATTATCTAATCAGTCAGGCCTGTTTTTTTCTTATTTCAATTACAAATTTGTGTCACAATCAGGGACACACATACACACATACATATATATACTTACGCACAAGCACACGCACGCACGCACGAACACACGCGCGCGCGCACACACACACACACACACACACACATACATATGCCTACACACATGCACATATTTTTATCATGTAACCGCAAACAAGCAAAAAAAAGACACTAGGACGGAAGAGGTTACCGACTTTTAGAGAATATGACAAACATACTGCAATTAAGGAAAGCGGGCAATAATAAAATAAGAATTAAGTAGAATTAATAATGACTGACATTGCATTTATTTTTTTTGAAGTTTACTGAGAAGCAAGAAGTCAGACGTGAGTTCCAGACACGAGAAGTCAGTTAGAATAAAGTGTTAGCAGAATACCTGCGGTTACGTCTCGGCATTTCAAATGTAAATAGATTAGAATTTGGAGCAAATC